>CM060950.1:207459969-207674728 GCA_030765055.1 Mantis religiosa | reverse complement strand
GGATCAACTCATGTTGTTTAATAGTTTTAATTTAATTACTTTGACACAGCTAATCACCCATGAAACCTTAATAACTAATAATGCTCGCCATGAAAGCTTTAAGTCTTATATTCCGAGATTGTTGTAGAAGCAGATAAATGATAATTTCCATAAAGTATGATGAAAATAATGTATTTATCAGTGTTTGCAAATCCCAGAATATTTAGTATTTCTACTCTGTGCATGCATGCTTGTGTAAAAGAAATTTTATGTTTTGCTAATGTGTTAAGATATTGTGCTGTCTGCACTTGACTTCTCCTCTACAAGCAAAGCTTAAGCTCAGTGAATTGGTACATGACTGCTGCCAACAAATTTCTGCGGAGAAGTGTTAAAAAGTTCAGTCATATTAATTTTTCATGAGGTCATCAACTAGAGTTGAATAAATAACTTTGTTACATGTAGATTTCCCACGGACTACTAACAAAATATGTGCACATTTTGTCATATTGTTTCTACAGTGAAGATGGCCACGCTAATTTAATTTGGTATAAACCACTATTTAAGTTCAAGTAGCTTTCTTAACCCTTTCAGTTCCAGCATCCATTGTAATGGACCTTAGCTTTTACTTCTATTTGTAATGGTTTCAATGGTTTTTTCTGCTATATTCTTGTTATACTGTCCTTATCCAATTAAACATATACATTTTAGATGTTCTGAATCGTACAAAATTATTTTTTTCACAATTTACATTGCACAGTTAATCCATGTAACTGAGGTCAAATGATACCCGTCAGCATCCAAGCATGCCATGACACCAATTATTTTACTTCGGCCCTCCTATATCCTTTACCGCAGGCTTGGATCTGAAAGGGTTAATATGTAGCACCATAAAATGTAGGTCATGGGTTCAAACTTGGCAGAGAGTAAAACAGTCCTTTCTTAAGAAGGGAGGTAAAGCTGGTGGTCCTGTATCATAGGTTTACAACAAACCTCAAGACTGATAAAGAGGCTTCTGGGCAAAATTAAATAGTCTCATTTCCAGTATAGAATGGAACACTGAGAACCATAGTAATTACAGAGCATCCATAAATAACAATAATAATAAATGCAACATGATTAATTTTACATATAATCAGTAATAATTATCTAATTAATGAGAATTATATAAATGATTAAGGCTGCACCATGGCTGAGTGGTTAGACTGCTTGGCTCTCACCTAGGTGGCCCGGGTTCAATCCCAGGCAACCGCAAAGTGGGATTTGTGATGGACAACATGCCACTGGGGTGGGGTTTCTCCGGGCTCTCCAGTTTCCTCCACCATCATTCAACCAATTGCTCCATGATTCATCTCATCCCAGGCGTTGGGCTGACCCCTCAACCTTGGTATCCTAGGTCAAATGCTATGGCTCCCTCACTCTGAGGGAACCTGAGCAACTCCTAACACCAGCATTGGTGAGAAAGGGAGAAGTAAAATATAAATATATAATTAAATCTCTGTATTAAAATCACTTGCATTTACTATAAAATACAACAAATTGGTAACCATTTAAGAAATTATGCATTCAAATAATCTGTTTCAGACTCAAGACAAAGTTAATTAGTAGTACCTAGTGCAGTGGTACTGCTTGTATTTTATGTCTAGAAATACCAGCATATGTTTAGATGATGTTTCCTGTTTAACAAAACTGTATAAGGGCACAATAAACATTAAGCTGATAAAATACTGTTTTGCATTTGATTTGTTGCAGAACAAGTAAATGCAATGGGACCACTGATAGATCAAGAACTGGAAAGAGTGGATCGCAAACATGCACAGTTGACACAACTTAGCTCAGATCTGGTGGAGGCATTGAATCTATACCACACACTAATGCGAGAACCTTCTGTTTCACAGAGTTACCATACTCTGCCCAAGGGCATGAACTATGGCTACCCACCACCATCACATGTGAGCATATCCCAGAATTAACTAATTCCATTTTATCATACGTCCTGCTTTGTGTTACTACTATAAGCAAATTAAGACATGAGCTAAGACATTGGTAGGACGCTGTAATTCAGTGAAGATGCTGAAGTTCTACTTATGAATAAATCCTGTTAAACCACCGTCAGTAATGTTTCAGTGTATACAGAATGTTTTAGGTACAGACAACATGCAATTGTAACTGCTGTAATGTTATTTTTGATGGATTGTTAGTTCTTAGAGTAATGGCAGGTTCATATTAAGATTGATAATAATGAACAAGTTGATAAAGAGTGTTGATAAAGTTGATGAACAAATGTCAAACTTTAACAAACATGTCTGCAGTTCAAATCCTGTCATGGCCATTCCCCCTAACTGAAATTTTCCATTGTTCTCTCCAGTCCTCATAATTAGTAAGTACTAGGAGGTATCGCATTTTGCAGGCTCAAATATGCCTCTTTTTCTTTAAGAAATGGCCTACAAAATTCAGGTGCATCTTATACTCTTATACTTGAAACTGTTTAGAATTTGATATAATATTCCTGGCAGTCTTAAAAATAGCTTTATATTCAACACCACAGGAAACCTGTTGCTGTATGGCAACATTAAATTCAATTGGCAGCAGCAGGTCAGTGCCATGCAGCAAGCAAGAATTGCAGGGTTTCACCACAATGCTGTCTCCCTCCCCACCATCAAGTCATGTACTCTGTCTAGTCTATAGTGTGTCATCGTAGCCTGTGGTGTTGGTGAACTTGAATTGAAAGTGATTTGTGTTATCAATAACAGTATTATATTTTTGCTGTTAGCTAGTTTTGTCATGGGAAAAAATAGAGTACACATATGATGTGACCTATAAAATGAAATTAATAGGATATCAGAAAAATATGAAAACAGAGGCTGAACAGCATTTTGGCCCACTACCAACAGAAAAAAAACTTTCATGATTGGTCGGCTGGTAAAGAAGAATTGAAAAAAATGAAGATTAAATGTGCAAATAGGTCTACCTGAATGTAAAATGATAAAACCAGAAGATAACTTAATGAAACCAATTCAAGGGCACAATAAAAATGAAATTACAATTAATACAAAAATTATTCAAAGTCATGCTCGTAAGCTACCACTACAGTATAACATAATAGACTTTAAGAACGTAATAAATTGGTGCTACAGGTTTATGAAGCATTATGTACCTAGCATGCAAAACAAAACAGAAAGAAAGAAAATGCCACAAGAGAAGGAAGAGAAAATATCTTTTCATCACCTTATTATTCATCATTGAAAGAAAAGCACTGTGGAACTAAGCCAAATAGCAAATATGGATGAAACTCCTGACATTTGTTGTGTCAAGTAACAAAACTGTCGCCATAAAAGGTGCTAAACTGTATCTAAAAATAAATGGACATAAAAAATTCTTATATTGTTGCCCTTTTGCATTGTGCTGATGATACTACACTTAGTCCAACGATCCTATTCAAGTGCAAAGCAATGCTTGGATGTACGAGGCTGGTATGAAATTGTGGATTAACAGTGTGGAAGAGAAGGAAAGATATTCATTGAAGAGTTCATGGGTTTGTGTGTGATTGCTTTGGTAGTCATTTGAAATATTCTGTGAGAGAGAAATTGAGTCAGGGAAATACAGATCTTGCTGTTACTCTGGGAGAACTTGCTTCAAATTTCAACCCCTTGATGTCTCCATAAATAAACGCCTTAAAGTACATATGAAAATGGAACATATGAGTGATTGATGAAATACAACGTGAATTCACGTCAGTGAATAAAACAGTATTCATCCAAAGTGAGTTTTAACATTGTTAAAGCTTTCAGGAAGTGCAGTATAAGTAATGCTCTCATGGCAGTGAAGACCATCTTATACATGAAGAGAGGAAAGGAGAAGAAACTTCAGATAATGATTTTCTGGGAATTTAAAGGTCATTTTGGTTGTATAACTTATATTTTGGTTGTATAACTTATATTTTAGTAAGTATTGTTTTTCAGAAAAAGTGTCTTATAGTTCATAAAATACAGTAGATCTAGAACATATCCTTTCTTAACATTTAATTTCATTTCATTAATTATCAGTTTACACCATTTGTGATGCATTTGTAGTAAGAACAGGTGTTAAATACAAAAAAAAATCATGTCCACCCTGGAATCACATGTTAAAGTTGAAATAAGAATCTGAGGAACAAAACTGTATGCTTACCACTGCTTCACCACTGTTTTGTTTGTCCTGGGGCTTTCTGCAGACTTAAAGATGAACTACTTTGAAAACATCCCCATATTCTTTTATCAAAATATGCATTTCTATTTTTAACTGGCTCCAAAATTAAGGGCAGTTTTACCAACCAATGTAACATTTTAATTCAGTGTTAAACTGATTTAACACAGAAGTTAATCCAAACTCTGTTTCATCAAACGATGTTAAACTTTAACAAAAAGTCAAACTTGATGTTATTTTGACATTTACATACCCCTGTGTTAAGACAGTTAACAAATGTTAGAAGTTGGAAAATGGCTGTAGCAAACCAAACTATTTATGCGAGGTTTGCAATTTTTGGTATTTAGAAATGCCATTTGTAATGGAAGAATGGGCGTAGCTTATAATAAATTTGAAAGCCTGCAAATGAAGGAACTTTTAAAGCAATATTGACTTTCCAAAGCAGTTATGAGAATAACCTTAAAGCTTATATTTACATTAGGTTACAATACTACCAACAGAAACCCCAAACTCTGAGATTGTATGCTGCTGGCACTTTTCATTTGATGTTGTTGTTTTCAAATGCTAGGCTTTGGCAATGAAGCCATTAGCTCTCTTGCTCTCCAATATTTCTGTGTAGTGGGTCCGGCAGGTAGGGCTTCACAGGTTAAAATATGTTCTTCAGTCATTTCCTCTTCTTTGTTGCACAGAGGACAGTTTGGACTTGTATAAATTCCTGTTCTGTGTAAGTGTTTGGCCAAATAATCATGTTCCGTAAGTAATCTAAAATTTGCTACTGCAGCTTAATGTGGGATTTCTGGAATAATTTCTGGATTTTTAATTAAAATGTTCCATTTTTTATCTTTGGCTTTGTTAGATATTGATTGGTTTTGTTTGTTTTTATATTTGCTTTTGATTAATCTTTTTATGGATGTAAAGGGTAAGTTTTTACTTTTGTTCTGAATTACAATTGCACCTTTTTTCGCAAGAAAATCAGCTGATTCATTTCCAGAAATTCCACAATGTGCAGGTATCCACTGTAATATAATTCTTTTCTGTAGTTTTTGAAGTTGTTGGATCATTTTGTGACATTCTTTAATTTGGATTGACCTCATTTTATATGAACTTATTGCACATAATGCTGCTTTAGAATCAGAAAGTATGACAGCATTTTTGAATTTATCTATTCTGTATAGAAGGTGTTCGAGTGAAATATGAATAGCCATTACTTCTGCATCAAAATTTGTTGTGTGGTATCCTGCTGGTTGATATGAAAACAGTGCACACTTAATTCCTGCTCCTGAATTGTTGTCCAAGTTAGATCCATCTGTGTAGATATGTAAGCATTCTTCAGGTGGTTATCTATTGTTCAGTTTCTAATGCTAGTGCTTTTAGTACAGGTTTGGAAGTTTCAAATTTTGTAACTATTTGTTCTAAATCTAATTGAATATTAATTGGTTCAAAAGTCAGTAGGTTTTCTTTGATTAAAATGTTTCTTTAGAATTAGGAAGATTCAGATCTGTTTCTAATTCCATAACTTTGTGTAGGAAACTTGTTTGTGTTTTCATCTTGATTGGTTGTAGTAATCTTTTCTCCCATTTTGTTGTTTTTAACCGCAACATTTTTTCATGTTGTATTAGTGCCTGCTCCTCTAAAGTTAGATATATTGGATAGTTCCGAATTAAGGCTTGCATTGCCGTGATTGGAGTTGATTTTGCTGCACCGGTTATTAGTCACAGGGCCTGATTTTGGCATACTTCTAGGTGATTTATGTTAGAACTGTTTGCTGTAATTATTATAATTAGTATAAAGAAGTATTGGCTTGATAAATGTTTTGTATGTGGTGTTCAGTGTTTCCCAATTACTGCCCCACTTGACTCCAGCTAATCTTTTAAAAATTGAACATTTTTTTGTCGATTTATTTACTATTGCTTCAATATGAAGTCTCTAAGATAATTTTGAATCAAAAATTGTTTCTAAATATTTTGTTTCATATGTTTGTTTCAGGTTTGTTTTCTTGAATTGCAGATTTAGTTTAGGGATTTTCTTTTTTAAGCTAAATATTTGGAATGTTGTTCTATCAGTATTCATTTTCATCAAATTCTTGTCAGTCCACTTTTCCAATAGTATCAGAGCCTTTTACATTGAAGTTTTGGATTTCTCTATTTGTGGGGAAGATGTCCACATGATCATGTCACCTGCAAAAGGTGCTGTCTTTATTTCTGTGTTTGATACAGCCGCAGGAAGATCATTGATGTAGATGTTGAACAAGGTTGTACACAGTACTGCACCTTGTGGTAGGCCCATTTTTATTTGTCGGAATTTGGATGTACTGTCATTGTATTTTGTAGCACAGAAACGTTGAGAGAGAAACTGAGTGATCCAATTTAACATGTTATCTTGAATGCCTAGTTTTGAAAGTTACTCAAGAAGTTTATGCCTCCATACTGAATTGTATGCTTTTTCAAAATCAATGAAAACTGACAGCGTATCTTGATTTTGTTGAAAGATTCTTTGACATCTTGGGATAGTTGAATTGTATTTTCTTTAGCAGATAAGTGTTGTCTGAATCCTGTTTGAGCCATTGTTAATATGTTATTACTTTCTAAGCACCAATTTAGCCTTGGTGAAATCATACGTTCTGCTGTTTTTGCAATGACACTTGTTAAGGAAATTGGTTTGTAATTATTTATGTTGTTGTTGTTGACTAATGGTACTGGGGATTAGTTGATTTGCATCATTTTCCCCCTAGCTTCCCAATATAAAGCCTGTAGGTTCCCACTTTTGAGACCATTACATTTGTCCAAATGGTGTTTGTTCATGATGACATCCTCTTTACATATAGTACACTTGGGTGTAGGTATGCCAGTGTATTTTATAAAGGCGTTCTGCAAGACAATAATGGCCAGTTTCCATTCCAAATAGGGCCACTGCAGTTTTTCTTGGTAGTTTTTGTATGTCAGTTTTTTCTCCAATGTTCTTATAATCTTTGTCTTTTAGTTTCTTCTTCATCAAGTCTCTGCTGTCTTTTAAAATGTAGCTTAATGTTTCGAGATTTAACTGTATTGGAACACCACAGTGAAGCGAAAAATTATTAAATTTTAGATGAGTCACGAAAGTGAAGCAGATGTGTAAAAAAAATACGACTCATCTAAAATTTAATAGCTTAATGTTGTTTAATTGTTTATTAATTTCAGTTTGTCTTACGGGTTTTATATTTTGAATTGTACCTTTTTTTGCTAGTTGTTCAGCATGTTCATTACCTAAAAGTCCAACATGGGCTGGAATCCATTGCAGGGTAACATGGTTTCTTGATTCGACAGCTTTAATTAAACTTCTTATTTCTTTGATGTTTCTTGTTGTTTTGTTTTTATAATTTACAATCCCATCTATGGCTGATTTTGAATCTGTTAAGATAACTATGTTTTGCTTTATGTATGGTCTGTACAGGACATTCTGCAGTGCTGCTTTTATGGCTGTTAGTTCTCCATCATAATGGTTTGAAGTTTCGTCTAGTGTTAGATCCTGTGCAAAATGTTTGCAGTATACTCCTGCACCAGCATCTTGTTTGTTAATAAAGGATCCATCTGTATATATTCGGAGCCATTCATTTTCTGGATATTTTTCATTTTCTGTGGCTATTGCTCTCATTTCATCTGGTAAAATGTTTTGCTTATGTACTGTATATAACAGGTCATTCTTATAATGTATGTCAATATATTCTGTTGGGCTTGTTTCCTCTATTGTTATATTTGTTATTATGTTCTTGTGTTTTGAGTTATTGATGTATGTTCTGAAGCTTGTTTGGCTTTTTAGATTGCTTATATTATTATCTGCTGTGTGATACCACTTGTGTTTATTTTTTGTAATTATTTATTTTGTCGGGTGCTTTGTCTTTTTTTAGAATAGGAATAATTATTGCTTTTTTCCACTCTGTAGGTACAGTAGAGGTCCATGATATATTAAATAATTTCAGTAGTACCTTTCTTCCCTTCGATCCTAATGGTTTCAGAAATTCAGCGTGTATTTTATCTGGTCCAGGAGA
Source organism: Mantis religiosa (assembly GCA_030765055.1). NCBI lineage: Eukaryota > Metazoa > Arthropoda > Insecta > Mantodea > Mantidae > Mantis > Mantis religiosa. The sequence goes on along the minus strand of CM060950.1, from coordinate 207,666,543 downwards.
CTTTTTATCTTTCAACTCATGGATGGCATGATTTAGTTCCCTTATGGTGAATTCTTTGCTGAATATATCGTCTGTTCATTCTGGGCACTTTTTAAATTTTTTTAGATCTTTTTTAATCTGCCTTTGTTTTCTTTTTGCTTCAGAGGAAAGTTTATGCTGAGAGCTGTAATACTTATTAAAGGCTTCAGAAATAGAGTAATTTGAAGTAAGTGTTTTCCCATTTAGTTTGAGTGGTTCTTTCCTTGTTTCTCTCTGACAATTGATTTTATGTATATATCTGTATACTTTTTTTTTTTTTTGCATCTTTTCTATAATCAGCTTTTTCAAGAAATTCACTGAAAGCTTTTTTTATCCCCCCCCCCCAATACGAACTTCTTTACATTTTTCTGCCTTTCTTCACTATTCCTGTGTATCTGTTAGGTTATTGGACAATTCTGCTTTTTTCCTTGCTATGTCCCTTTCTTCTTTTAACTTTGAAGTTCTGTATTCCAAAAGGGTTTGTAATTTTTAGTTTTTCCTCTTGGGATCCATGTTTTTGCTGTTTCAAGAATTATATCTGTTATTGTTTTATTGAGTTTATCTACAGATGCTTCATGTTGAACGGAGTAAAGATTTTGTTCAGTTTCCTCATTAAATTTTGTCCAATTTGCTTTTCTAAAATTCCAAAAGTATTTCAACTTTGGCCTGCTAATATTTTGTTTGTCATGAAGTATTATGGATGCAATAACTGCTCTATGATCAGATCCTATGTCTTCAATGATTTCACTTGTCTTATCTTTTAAATCTGAAGATACTAATAGGTCTGGACTAGTGCACTGGCCATTATAGTGTAGGTATGTGGGACAATCCCCATTCTTGTAGATAAGATCTAAAGTGTTAGAATTTAATAAATTAAATTTATTAAATTAAATAAATTAAAATTAATTAATTTAATGATAAATTTTGGAATTTCCAAAGCTACCACTTGTGGGTTTATTCAAAAGGTTTCCGAAGCAGTTGCCTCATACAGTAAACAGTAGTTCTGTTGGGGTCTACTTGATGCTTAATGATAACACTTTTTGCACACTTAATTTCAATGTGGTATCCACCATTCAGGTTTAAACCATTGTTGATACACTTTGCTTTTTGGGTCTGGGAGAAAGTGCATTTCAATTAAATTACTCACAGATTTTCTTCCAAGCTCCATTATTAATCTTTAAATTTGTTGATTTTTTCACACATGATAATACCTCTATACTTAGCAACGAGTTCTATAATTAACAACTTTTGAGCTGTGAGCCAGTATTTCCTCTGCATTTAGTTTTTTCATTTGACATTGTGATTCTATCCTCAAGCAATCAGGAAAATTGACATGGCACTGACCTAACTACTTGTTTATTGATACAGAGACAGCTGTGATGTACAAAAGTGCATTGGGGCACATTCAGAAACCCTATTGATTGATCACCTTCTCGAAAGCCAGTTTGCCGTTAACTTTCTATCTACCAATACCAACTTTTTTATTACAATAAAATATAATTATTTGTCACAAACTTCACTTATTATGCAAAACTAGTCTCTTGAATTCTGTGGAATGTTTATAAATTTTCGTAAAAAGTTAAGTGAAGTTTGTGACAAATAATTATATTTTATTATAATATTTGTTACTTCACAGTTGTTAGCTTCTGTTTTTTATGTACAAACTCTTTTATTACTAGAAAATTACTAAGAGAAACAAAGTATAATTTCTGGCACATTCTTCTGAATGTTAAAATTGCCTGTGCTACCATAAATTCTGAGTAAGTTAACCAATATTATTGATCAACATGGCCAAAATGTTAGATTAATTTGATTTTGTTTGGGGAAATAAACAGGAGAACCTTCTCCATCCTGTCCACATTGAAACTTTAGGTCTATTTTATTATTTTGTACCTGTTTCTGTGATAATTAGCTCCTTATATTTCATTCAGTTTTAGGAGACCATGAATTAGATTTCGTTGGTTTGAAAGTCCCAAATTCACATTTGGCCACATTGGAATATTAAGTGCAAAGCCTACTGATTTTTCTACACCATACTTACTGCATATGGGGTCTTCTCAGAGCCCCAGTGTTGATTAATAAGCTAATGAAAATATACCAATGTGGAGACATACCATTAGTCATGAACTGTTAACACTTGTGGTGGTCTGCTTGCTTTGTAGTTATCATTTGTTTTTGTGTGCATGTAACAGCACTCCAACAAAATAGATCTTGTTTTTTCAGATGAAAATTTTATTGTTCCAGGATGTTAGTTAAAAGCAAGATCATATGCATTGCGTCATAGTCTGTTGGATCAGATTGAAATCCATGCATACTTGCCAACTTTATGGTTGTCTAAACTTAATGGGAGTGGTAGCTTCTTATGACTTTATGGCAATGGATGTTTGTTTTGGTGTGTGCTGATTCCAAATGTTACAGATTTTCACAATGAACATTACAATTGACATGGCAAAACACTAATTTCTGTTGCATTTTATTGTAACTTTTAATAATAGTAATTTAAGCTTCTCACTGATTTAGAAACACAGCCCAAGTATACGGCACTAAAAATGTGCAGTGCCAGTCTGAACTTATCTGTTCGCCCACCCTTTATGATGCTTCCCCTTCAATGAACTACTATGATGCATACCTTGTTGATGGGATTTAAAATTGGAATGCATCACTATCTAGTGATAACTAGCAGTAAATGAGTGCAGTGATAGATGATATGCTTTGTGAAGTCAAATTTTTCTAATAAGTAGTTTATCTTAGTCCTGTTCTTTGGCTGTAGAATATAAGTTTCACACTTTGGTGAAAGGTTTTGATTATAGTTTATGATATGACGTGTAAAATAAAGATTAGAATTTTGTTTAAAGCCTAGAAAGTGGTTTCTTCACTACTGTTTAATATTTATCTGTTATACGAGAAAGAATTTCAGCAGGTATGCAGCAAAAGAACAGTTCAACCAGCTCTTTAAGGATTCTTATGAAGCAGAAATCCCATTTATTTTACATAGAATTTTTGTACATTTACTTACTGTTCTGGATGTTTTATGCATTGTAAGTTTCATGTCATTACAAAATTAACATGCATTGCTGGCTGCAGGAAAGTTTTACAGGCTTCAGTTTCAGGAAGTTGGCAAGTATGTACACCCTAAGTTAAAAAAAATTATCAGACTCTTGAAGCATGTCTTTGTCTAAATCCGAATTGTTTACATGGTGGCCCCTGAATTTTGTGTTGGGACACATGCCTTTAGCTTCAGTCTATTGTCACCTTCATATTGAGTCCCAGGTATATGCTGATAGCTATGGGGTTATAAGCAGGTACATAGCAATGAGGGCTAACAAGGTTCACATCAGAAGTTTTCTTTTTCTCTCCTCCAGAAAAATGCAGCATTTGTCATATGTATATCATTTCCACAAGAAATATGGGGAGGGTTAGAAAATCATTAAAGTTTTATAGGTTAGTATAGAGAGAATGGAGAAGAGAAAAATATGTGGACCCATGTAACAGGCAGAAAAGGGAAGGAATGGCTTGGATTAGAACGAATCAATGTTCTTAAGGGGACTAAGAAGCAGGAGGGTGAATTATGTGGAGAAACAGAAAACACAGTTCACATTCTGACAGTGCAAAGAGCTAGCAGTATGGAGACAAATTATGGGAGAAGAAATGGGTAAAGATGCAAAGCGAGTTGATAGGCATAAAAATGGTTATGGGAAAAAATGAAAGTAGAAATAGAAATATGGGGAATCTGTTTTGGAAAATTAAAGAGAAATGGATGATTAATGTAAAGATTGGAAAAGAAAACATGCTGTGACAAAAAGGTGTAACAGATAGCAAACTACAGTCTTGATTTTTAAAAGAAGATACATGAAGGTCATCTGTTTCTCCACGTGGGTGCTGCAATGTTGCCCAGTAGATCCGCTTTCTTTATCCTCTCAACACTCGAAACATAAACAAGGGTATGAGTTATATCACCTCAACAAAAAATATGCACATCTGTATTAGCCTACTTTAAAAACAAATAAGTTGTTCACACGTTCTCTGCGTTGTAGCGTCTTCACATGTGAGTTCTTTTAAATAATTTCTGCACTATGTAACTGATATTTCATTCTTACCATTATTGATGACATGCATTTTAAGTTGACATTCCCGCACGTTGCGGTAAGTATTTCTCCATAGCAACATAAATAGGCGATGCATGTTCTAAAATCTAACCTTTATCTTCAATTATATTTATTAATATTTCAGCTAATATCTTAACTACTAAAATTCAGACTGATATAAATACACGTAGTGTAAAAAAATAATGTGCAACACACTTGTGGTAAGCACATAATGGAATCTCGAGAATTGAAAAAACTTGGTGCAAGCGGCTCGTTTTTTCAAACTTTTCCTCCTGTATTAAGTGTTTGCCACATTAGTATCACAATATACTATTATGAACGACTTCATTAATTGTTCATATCAACACCGCCGATATGCCAGAATTTTGATCCACAGGAATTCTTTTACGTGCAAGCATATCTACTGACATGGGACTGTCGCCTTTGGATAAAAGGAATAAGCTGTTCATTGATAAGGAGCACACTCTCATGTTCTTGTTGGAAGAATTCTCTAAGAGAACAGATAAATTCTCTAGCTTGACTATGCAATGTAACACCCCGACCATAAGCTGATCTTTGCCTTGGACCATGATTCCTCGGTTCACCTCTAATCCTACCGCTACTACGTCTTGCCTCAATAAAAATGTATTTTAATTGTTTTAACAAAGTAGGCTAACAATACACAGCACAACTGAATACTCGAGCAAACTCTGTTTCCCACATACAAATAGCGATAACTGATCTGAGTCATATGTGATTCACCAGTGTAACAATCTCTAACCTTTGTTTATGTTACCATATCAATGACCTTCCCTCCTTACCCTTTGTGTCCCTTGCTTGATGACCTTCACATATCTTCTTTTAAAAGTCAGTAGATGACGGAAGGGTGACTGTGTTATTCAGCAATGCTAGAAGGCCAGGGAGCGAAGCAGGCTGGGCTAGCTAGGTTAAAAAATGGCACCAAGCAATTTATACAACTAGACTAAGAAAATATGTATGTAATGTAGATAAAAAATATTGTAAATAACAAATTGCATAAATAAATTCTATTCATATAATTTCCAGTTTCTAAGGCCTAATTGATTTCAGGGCATTTATGCTTACAAATAAAATTGAAATGCATTTTCAAACTAATATGAAATAAATAAATATTGCTAAGTTACAAAAATAAAAACAAAATATTCTATTCTGTATGAGTGTGAATAGAAGTTAACTTAATATTGAGTGTGTAAATACTCTTCTATTGTTGCACTCATACTACAGGGCGTAATGTACAATGCATACAACCAGAATTAAAAGCATCCTCCTATTTGTCACATAGCTTTGAAATGAATGCAGGGTGGTAGTAAATCATGTAATGTGAACACAGTGTCAGCAATTACTTTCAGTGTTCTCCAAATCAAATAATTCTTTCCTGGACTGTTGCCCATTTATTTTGGCTTTGGTTGTACATGATAGAGTAACCTAAATAGAACATGGAAATGCTGAATTGAACCTTCACAACTTTTTGAACAAATAAGTAAGTTTGAAGAATGTACATCATATTTTTTTATAACAAACATTTGGCCTATTATGGCATTTTGTACATGAGACTTCAATAAAAGATGAGCAATAGATAAGAGTAACTGAAAGTAGGAATTGAACTTTGCATAGATAATTTTATATAATTTACAGCAATATTCCAGTTAAAGATCATAAACATATGGGTTTATCACCAATCTGGCTTCATCTAGTATACTTTAAATCCTTGGTTTGTTTGAAAATTAATGCATAGGAATACTTAAAATATGTGGCAAAAAGATGTTAATTTTATATTGGTTTTATACTCTTAATAACATGTAAAAAAAATAGAAGAAAATGATTGTTTTATTTAAAATAATAGATCTGGATTCACTTAATAAAACTTGAAACTGTAATTTATGACATGTTTATTCACTCCCTCCATACAGATTTTTAAATAAATGAAACTAATACTCAAGTGAAGTTAAACATTTGACTGTGTATCAAAACTTAAAATTAAATGAAAGAGATGCCGTAAATAGTTGCTAAAAAGTATGACTTTTAAGTAAAAATGTTTTGCACATGTGGATATCCATTCAGTTTACATAAGTGATATCTTCTTTCATTCCTTCTTCCCCCCTCCTTTCCCTTTTACTGTTCTTGTGTGCAGCTATTTAATGGTGTTCCTGGTGGCTCAACTTTTGGTGTACCTCAGCAATATTCCATGCCACCACAAGGTCCTGAGTCATATGTGATGCCAAGTGCGGGTCCATCATCCATGACTCTTCCTTCTCATTTTCATCAAATGGGACCTCTACCACCAGGGCCACCTACTCCAGGTGTGGGTGTCCCCATGCAAGGTCCTGGTCCAGTGATACAACCAGAAGATCAAAGAATGCATCCACCACCCAATACTGGTTCTACTATTCCGTATCCTAACAGGTAAGGTTGGTTAAATAATTCTGTGATAAGTGATTTTGTTAGGCATGAATTTCATAGAACATACGGTTCAGGTTGAAAATTTTAAGAATGAGTGCATAGATATTATCATTGAATATTTTCAAATTATTATCCATTACATTCCATATTTATAATTCCTTTCATGGAAGTGTTGAAAACAGTGTTGTAATAAATTAAATCTAAAGGGAGTCGATTAATGGCACTAAACAACACTTTTAAATTTCGCGAAACATGTTTCACAGGCTATTTGCCTCCATTGTCAACCAGACATTGACTGGTCCTCTGGTGTAGCTGGTGATATTTTGTCATAGGTCTCCTCTGGTGGTGGTTCGAGGAACTTGCTGAACAAATCTTTCTGGGGGATGTTGAAATTTAATACTTTGTACCTATTTTATGAAATGAAGATTTGTTCCCATGTGGACAGTTCTTGTTTTCTTGATGTATGTTTTAGTAGTTTTGGATCTGGATTTATGTTGTGATTTTTTTCCCCAAAATGCGTAGCAACTGCTGATTTTTCTAATTGTGTGTATTTTATGTTCCTTAAGTGCTCCTTTGCTCTTGTTTCTAAATTTCTTTTGGTTTTTTTTTTTTTTTCAATATAAATTTTACTACAGTCACAGCATTCAATTTGATATATACCAGATTTTTTGTTATATTGTCGCGAGTTGCCTACTACGTGGCATGAGAGGGAGAGAGAAGCGGCGAGTGGGGGAGACGGATGGCATTAGAACCACGCCTACGTCTACGTGCAGCGCTAATGACGTGCCCAGGAGAGACGGGGTGGGGAGAGAAATTACTTGACCCCTTCTCCTGCCGCCTCGAAAGACTGTGATGCTTCATTAATAGTGAGGAAACTTCTAGATACTGCAATTTGTGTACATAAGTGATGCATTGGACGAGTTAGTCAGTTCCTTTGGCAGGAAGCCGTAAGGAGTGCAGTTGCTAGTGAGAAGTGTGTGAGTTATCAGAGGTGTACGAAGCATATTTCTATGGAAATAAAGAACAATCTGAATTTCTGCAAGTTGGACTTTTAATTCTACGAACCCACAAAGTCACAATTGGTGTCAGGAGTGAGACATGTGGCACTGGACGCGGCATTGGAAAAGATTTAGCAGTAAATGGAAGAAATGAAGACGGCTAACAACAACCTCGCCGCCGAGCTCAGGGAAATAAAGACGGCAAATAACACCCTTGCTGCGAAGACGGAAGCTGCAAACGACAACTTGGCCGCAAAAATGACCGAATTGACCACGGAAATGAAAGCGGCGAATGAGGCCCTCGCCGCAAAGTTTGAAGAACAATTGGCCAGCATGAAGGAAGGCAGCACGGAGCTAGGCAAGCAGATGGGTCAAGTGGACGAGCGCGTCGACGACCTGGAGAGAAAGGCCGACAGCAACACCAAGTCCCTGAACGCCATGGTAGAGGACATCGTCGGTAGGAGGCTGAAAGACCTGAAGGACGACGCACTGGGACGCGACACATCTGCGCGCGTCAAACCTAAATAAAACGGCGCGACAACTTTCGAAGTCTTCCGCCGTCAATTCGACACAGTGGCCAAACACACCGATGGTCACCGGAGGAAGAAGCCGCACAGCTAATAGTCAGCCTCCAGGGACGGGCCGCATAAGTCCTGAACGTGGTCCATCAGCGGCGGCGCCCAAGGATATCTGGGAAGCCCTGGAAAATCACTCTGGAAACCACCGCTTAGCCGCAGCGTACCGCAGCCAGCTGAAGTCAAGGTCGCACCAGCCAGGGGAACCCCTGCAAGAGTTCGCCCTGGCAGTTGAGCAGCTGGCTAGCAAAGCCTTAGTCGACCTCCCACCAGAGTTCGTATCCCGGGAGGCCGCCTACACCTCCGCTGACGCGGAACGAGACACCGAGATACGTCAGCACCTAATGCTCGGCGATTACATATCTTTCAATGAGGCGCTAACAGCAGCATTGAGGATGGAGGCGGCCAAGGTGACGGCTACCCCGACGTCCAGAACCAGGAGTATCCGCTACACGGGAGACCGAAGGCCAGTCGAGGGACGCTGGCGAAGACCTAGTGGCGTGTGTTGGGGGTACCAATTTTGAGTCCAACCTAATGAGGAAGGCACCGGAGAGACTTGGGGTGAACAAGACCCTCACAACACCCCTACATCCACAGTCGGATGGCATGGTCAAAAGGTATATCAAGACCTTAGAAGAACACCTGAGGAAGGTTGTGGCCAGCCATCAGCGGGACTGGGACGTCAAGGTGCCACTGTTCCTGCTGGCCTACCGCTCGTCAACACACGACACCACTGGGATGACACCAGCCAGCTTAATGTTCGGCCGAGAGTTACGCCTCCCTTGTGACCTGGCTTTTGGGAGACCCCCGAACGCCGAACAGCCAGCAACCAAGTATGTGAAGAACCTGGTGGACCATCTCCACGACATGCATGAGGTGGCTCGTCAGAACATCCAGAAGGCGAACGACTGCATGAAGACCAGATAGGACAGGCAAGCCAACAGCCAAGGGTTCCAGCAAGGTGACCTGGTCTGGTTGTACCGCCGTACCCGGACCAATGGATGCTGCCCGAAACTTCAACAGGCATGGAAAGGATCGTACTGGGTGGTGAAAAGGATCAATGACGTGGTCTATCGTATCCAGAAGATGCCCCGAGGGAAGATGTTGGTGGTACACTTGGATCGTCTGGCCCGCTATGATGGTGCCGTTCGGGACGACAGGTCTTGAGGAAGGAGTAGTGTCGCGAGGTGCCTACTACGTCGCAAGAGAGGGAGAGACAAGCGGCGAGTGTGGGAGACAGATGGTGTTAGAACCACGCCTACGCCAACGTGCAGCACTAATGACGTGCCGAGGAGAGATGGGGTGGGGAGAGAAGTAACCATAAATTACTGGACCCCTTCTCCTGCCACCTCGAAAGACTGTGATGCTTCATTAATAGTCGGGAAACTTCTAGATACTGCAACGTGTACGTGCGTAAGTTATCAGAGGTGTACAAAGCATATTTCTACGGAAATAAAGAACGATCTGAATTTCTTCAAGTTGGACTTTTAATTCTATGAACCCACAAAGTCACAATATGGAATTGCATCTTTGATGTTTGAGCATATTAGGTTTTTTAAGGAGTAATAGTTGACTGGTGCTAGTTAAATATTTTGTTTTTTGAAGACTTTTTTTAATTTATCAAAGGCTGATGGATGGTAAGTGAATTTTTTGAAGATCATTTTAGTTTCTGTAGCTGAGTTTCATTTAATGTTAATGTCAATGAGTTGAGTTGCAAAAAAGAAGAAGCTAATAAAGGAAACCACAACCCTCTCATCTACAGAAACTAATATGATTTTCAAAAATTTCACTTACCATCCATGGGCCTTTGATAAATTCAAAAAAGTCTTCAAAAAGCAAAACATTCAACTAGCATCAGTCAACCATTACCCCTTAAAAAAACCTAATATGCTCAAATATCAAAGATGCCATTCCATATAACAAAAAATCTGGTATATATCAAAGTGAATGCTGTGACTGTAGTCAAATTTATATTGGAAAAACCAAAAGAAATTTAGAAACAAGAGCAAAGGAACACTTTAGGAACATAAAATATACACAGGAAAATCAAAAGTTGCCATGCATTTTTGGGAAAAAAAGCACAACATAAATCCAGAACCAAAACTACTAAAACATACATCAAGAAAACAAGAACAGTCCACAAGGGAACAAATCTTCATTTCAAAAAATAGGCACAAAGTATTCAATTTCGACATCCCCCAGAAAGATTTGTTCAGCAAGTTCCTTGAACCGCCACCAGAGGAGACCTATGACAAAATATTGTCAACTACACCAATAAGAACCAGTCGATGGCCGGTTGAGGATGGAGGCAGTCTCTGAAACATGTTATGCAAAAATTTTAAAGTAAGTGTTTAGTGTCATTATCGACTCCCTTTAAATTTAATTTATTATAACACTGTTTTCAACACTTCCAAGAAAGGAATTGTATTTATTTTGTTTGACTTCCTTTATCATAATCTGATTTCATGAATTACAACATGTGAAAATATTGTGTAATATTATAATAATAATAATAATAATAATAATAATAATAATAATAATAATAATAATAATAATAATAATAATAATAATAATAATAATAATAATAATAATAATAGGTGTGCCTGATAAGGCATTGACAGTGAAATTAATTCAGGTCCTAGCGTGCTTGCTTAGTCTTATTATTTTTTGGGCACTTTGTTAAATGATATCTTTCACATTTTAGATTGCACAATTCGCTAACACAACATTCACACAGTAGTTCTTTGTCCTGCACACGTTATGGTAAAAACCATTTATTGCGAAGCATGTTGTTATATTTTTTTTACACTGATTCTCGTTTGCCCAGTTCCTCTCCAACATGGCACCCGTGGCATATAAGTCTGGATTGATTTCACAGTGTTTCGGTTTCCTTCTTTCTAGATTTTGTTCCGAAGGCTATGTTGATTGCAGCAGTATCTGGAGCCTGATTTCTTCCACATAGAAAGTTTCTCTGGCCAGTTCATACTGTCGCAAACCCATTATCTACGATAGCGTGGCTTGTGTACACAAAGAGCCAGCAAATACAGATAGCGAAAATAAAAGACTTACCGACACAGATAATTGAGGTAAATGGAAATTTCTAGTGTCATCTTGATTGATAGAGATTATTGGGTTTCTGGTTTGTTTTAGAACAGTCTAGAAATTATCAATGGAGGTATATATAAGAGATTGTGACACGCCAAAGGAGTCTCAACAGAGTGGAGTAGTAAATAGCTGTAAGGACAGATGTTGCAAATAGATATAATCAGAACGCTGTTTGTGCTGTCATCGACCTTGGTAGATTGTGTTGTGTATGTGACGTAATGCTGTTACGTGAGAATTGAACAGTGTATTTCTACGGAAATAAAGAACATTTGGAATATCTGCAACTCGGACTTTTAATTCTATGAACCCACAAAGTCACAATACACTAACCTTGACAGTGCATTTCTTCCTACTCCTTGAGTGCATTTCAGAAAACGTGTTTTAACTTTCCCTATTCTTCCTAGGTTGGTGAGGGTTAGTTTCTACCATATGGGGTGATTCCAATGTCACTGTAGGTGTGACAACTGTCTTGAGTAGAACCATTGCTGTTTCGAGTGATATTCTGCCCAAGTCATTTATATTGTAGATTGCTCTCATCACTGCTACTGTTCTTTCCTGGATGTGGTGACTGTATGAGTTGCCTGTCGATTGCAGGGTCACCGCTGGATATTTGAAGTTGTTTTGATTAACAGTGTGCCATTCAGCATTAGTGTGTCTGTTACCGAGGTCCTCCCTCCTTTTCTGAATGTCATTTGGTAAGTTTTTTTCTTTATGTGAAGTTTGTTCTTTTGTACCCTGTCCTCTAGCCCATTTAGTGTTCTATAAAGATCTTCTTTTTGGTGCTTCCCAGTACCATGTCATCGGCATATAGGACAAGCAGTATTTCTTTTGAATTTTCAATTATTTGAGTTACATAGTCTGTTGCAATGTTAAATAAGTGGACTTATGGTGTCCCCTTGTAGGACTCCATTTGCCGTACGGGATTCGATTTTGCTGTCCCGTTATCGATTATTACTGTGTTGTGTGCCAAGATGATGTAAATTGTGACATTGAGGGGATGTGTTTCACCTATCATGTTCCTTAGTTTTGATACTATTATTTCCCTGTCCAGGAGGTCAAAAGCTTTCTTAAAGTCTATGAAGACTGCATAATATTTCCCTCTGGGTTTCTTTGTTGTTGTTGTTGTTGTTGAGTTATTTTTAAGACACTACTGCCAGCCTATTCAGACTGCTACTGCGTCTGACTTGATGGATTCTGCTATATTCTCCAGCAGATGCTCCACTCCTTCCCAGTGTGAAACCAAATTGATATTCCAGCAACCTTTGCTTTTAAATATTACAAATAGAAGCATTATTAACAGTGAAGTTTTCTTCATGTTGAAGTTTTGTTGAGTCACACTTGTTTACACTCACCTTCACTTATTATTTTTAAAAAACGTTCCAGCGTTTTTTAAAAATAATAAGTGAAGGTGAGTGTAAACAAGTGTGACTCAACAAAACTTCAACCTTGCTTTTGTTTGCAGTCTTGTTACGAGTTTCATAAATCTTTTGAAAATGTTGTTTTCTAAGGCTATTCCCTGTAGGTATTTGGATCCTCTGGGTCGCCTTTCCCTTTGTGCAGTACTTTTACTGTTGATGTTCTCCAAATCTCAGGTATTATGCCTGTATTTAGGCAACTGTTGACCAGTACTGTCCAGAGTGGTGTGAGAATGTGTATTGATACCTTGATGACTTCTGTACAGATCCTGTCTGGTCCCGGGGCTTTTCTAGAGTTTGACTTCATTACAATCTCTCAAAATTCCTCTGTTATTGGGTTTGCAGGATGGTCCGAAGCTATAGGGTCAATTTACGAGATATCGTTCATCATGTAATATTGTCACCGTGTGACATTGTTGTGCTGCTGCCACAGGCTGGAGCCGGGCATTTGACAGGAGAGAAAAAGACAGACTCCAGAATATTCTGCCCATTGTTGCTGCTGCTAAATTTCTCGTAAGGTCTGCAGCTTTCTAGAAACAATGGCTGGGGAGGTATAAATATCCGCAAGGTGTTAGGAGTAGGAGTTGTTCGTTGGTTATTGCGACAGTCAACAATTGAAGTGTACCACAATGATTTCTTTGATTTGTTTCCATACAGCAAAACACCGAGTCAGCCTTGAAGACAGCTGATTGTCAATTTCACGTCTTTTTACTGCAGCAAAAGTTCTAAATTTCTGCAAACCAGATTTCTGAATCAAGGTAACCCTTACAGTCAGAATATTATGTAAATAACAATATTTCATTGCAAATTGTTATACCATGATGGTAATGATAAATTACTTTGCATGTTTGTAAACTGATAGAAATGTTCTGAAGGGATTCAGTTTTCAAATTGACAATATGTAAATATACATTTATGACATTGTCAAGTCTTGTCCAATCTTGAAAGATATATTTCATTCCTGAACTGGGGGGCGGGGGATCATGTACATTGGGCTTTAAATGGGGAATTCAGTAAGTTGAGAGCTTCCTGATGTGAAGCTTTTTCTCTGAGAATTATTTTCACTTCTGCCGATCTAATACTTGGGGCTTCTTGAATCTGACATTTACAGCCATTAGCTCTCCACAACCTTCCCCCTCTGGTTTTCATCACCATTGGCGCTGTCGCAGGCTGCCTGTTAGGTATTCATATTGAAATGAAGTCTTCCTGTTCAAACATCTACAGACCATCAGTAAATAGTGGCTTGAAGGTCAAGGTTCCCCAAATGTTTGCCGCAATCTTTCAAGACATTCTGTCTCCTCTAAACTGTCTTGAGTTTGCAGAAATTCTGGCAACAAAATGCCCAGATCCATCCCAGCATTTGGCATAGCAACACTCTATACATAAAGGAAAATGATATTACTCATTGTTGGAGCACCCTTAGGTTTGCACATTTTGCTACTAAATTTCAGTCTAAGTCTACATATAGCTGCACTGGTATGTCACACAACATTGTGTCCATTCTAAGACTTACTATAATGTATGCTAGGTGACAAACAGAACTATATACAAGAGTTTCATTGTATAGCAAACAGCATGGATATTTGTCAATTGCAGCAGTAGTCTCCTAGTGTATACATTATTTCTTGATACACTCATATTACAAGTTCAGTGGGAGGTAAGTATAAATGTTCCCTGAGTATGATTAAAAAGTAATGATGTAATATACTTCTCATCATATACTGGAATTGGACAGTAGTATAGGAGAGCATTTAGAAATGAACTCTGAAATGTACCCAGACTATGCTGCCAGTTGTCTGTCTTCTTCCAAGGATAGAATTGAACTTGGTGTCTTTACCAAAAAAAAATAAACTGTTGTTCAGTGATGGGTTTGACAATGACATACAAGATGAAAACATTTCATAGCCATGCTTTAAAATCTAGTGCTGATTAACTCTTCCAACTTCATTGAAATAACGACAACTTATACAAATTTTATATATAAGGTGCATTCAAAAAGAAACGAGCCAGAGACATAATTACAGAAACCAATACCTGTATTATTAATTTTTAGATGAGTCGTATTTATTACACATCTGCTTCACTTTCGTACCTATTTTGAGGACATGTTTCGCAAATCTAAAGCTTGAGTCGCATAAGAGCTGAAGATGCAAACGATGATTTGCGAAACATGTCCTCAAAATAGGTATGAAAGTGAAGCAGATGTGTAATAAATACGACTCATCTAAAAATTAATAATTATTTCGCTTCACTGATGTGTTCCAATACAGTTAAATCTCGATATATTGACAGTACCTGTATGTTAGAAGTATTGGCCCTTACTGTTGAGACACTTGGTCCCACTGTGACACAAGGCAGTGAATGGCTGTCTCATAAAAGTGCAATGTGAGCCAGTTCCGCACACACAGTTGGATGTCATCCGAGGTGAATCGTTTGCCCCTCAGAACCTTTTTAAGGGGACCAAAAATAACATAA
Source organism: Mantis religiosa (assembly GCA_030765055.1). NCBI lineage: Eukaryota > Metazoa > Arthropoda > Insecta > Mantodea > Mantidae > Mantis > Mantis religiosa. Next base: position 207,651,433 of record CM060950.1, on the reverse strand, counting down.
TCACAGGGATAGAGGTCTGGACTGTATGAAGGGTGGCCAAGAACCTCCCATTTGAACTTCTGCAGGAGTGCCGTGACTGTTGGCCGTATGAGACTTTGCATTGTCATGGAGCAGAATGACCTCATAGGAGAGATTACCTGGTCATTTTGATTTGATCACTTGGCGAAGGTTGGTCAAGGATTGCGAGTAACGCTGGGCATTCACTGTCGTCCCGTGCCGCAGGAAGTGTATCAGAAGGGGGCCACCTTGGTCAAAGAAGAAAGTCAGCATAACCTTTCCTGCACTTGTGTGGATGGCCTTGACTTTTTTTGGTAGTGGTGACCCTGGATGCTTCCACTGGAGACTTTGTCATTTAGATTCTGGTTCAAAGTAATGACACCATGACTCATCTCCAGCCACCGCTCGTGCCAGGAACTCATTCCCTTCCCTAGCATAGCGCTGCAGATGACCAAGACTGTGGGCCATTCGACATGTTTCCTGGTCTGGTTGAAGACTGTGATGCACTCATTGGGCACACACTTTGAATAAGAGCAGCCGTTCCTTCATGATAGTGTGAACACTTTCGACACTTAATCTGACTTTGGCGGCTATGGCTTTCACTGTCACTCGGTGGTCCTGGCTAATGAGTGCATCAACCAGCTGGATGATGTCATCGCTAATGCATTGTGGTGCTTCAGACCATGCATCATCGGCTAACGACACCCATCCTCCAGTGAAGCGCTTGTGCTGTGCGTTGACCCTTGCAAGGGACATGCAGAGTTCACTGTACGCTTGTGACATTCATTGATGAATGTCTGTTCCCCCTACTTCCACTGTCAGAAAACAAACAACATCTCTTTGCTCTTCTTTTGATGCCTCCATTTCACTGTTTGCAATGCGACTGGCAGCGTTGGACGATTGATGCATGCTGCTGCTAGCTTTGTATAGTCACATGACGTGCACACATGCCACAGTATTACCATCCTGTCACTGGTTTGCGCATACCAGACTCCGGCTCATTTCTTTTTGAATGCTCCTTATATAAGCCAACACTAACATATAGAGTATGCTAATAAAAATAACTGCAGTAGCAATGTCTTGAAGGCTTACTGGACAATATTAGAAACTGACAAGAATGGTTCATTGCTCAGTTGGTGTTTGCAACTAACTGTAGTAATATTGGAAAGAATATTGTCACAAAGACCCAAAGGTGTGCGATTCATGTCTTGGTTACATCTTTGAATTTTTCATGTTTGATTTACCTTTCCCTTTTTTACCTGCATGGAAGTTATGCAAATAGATTCACAGGTCAAAAAAGTCTGTTAAATTAGTTTTATAATAAACTAATGATCAGATTTTTATGGAATACCATCTTTATAAAAGGGGTGATTTCTTAGTTCTGGCAACTATTTTGTTCCTCCATGCATAGCATATGTACATGGCCCTAAGTTTTATAAGCCTTCGATTTAGTCAGTAGTATTGCTGCAACTTGTTCCCAGCAACACAGAAGCTGTTGGATTCTGTCAGTACTACTTAATCTCTTGGTGGTGCGAAAAGAATGCTCAGTGGTCTATAAAATATCTTCTGCTGTTCAGAAATAAATCCTGCAAAATAGCTCCATCTTAGAAATGAGATCGTAGTCTCAAGGAATCCAAAGAATATGGAGGGTGATAAGAGAACCTGACAACAGAAGAATGGATGGATTATTCATGAAGTGTCACCATTTTCTTCTTAGAGCTGCCAGCAGATTGTTTTACAAAACTGAACATTTGTACTCCACATCAACATTTTACCTTGGGGAATGGTATGCTTTAAGGTCATACTATCCCATCATAGGTAAGCATTGCCGTCACAGTGGAGGAGTTCTGCCAAATTGCATGTTTTTGTGGTGACTGGTAATGATCCTACTCTGAAAGCTGTTATTAATAAGCAAGAGTTAGGACTTTGCCCTATTTGACCATTTTATTTCTATGTATAAAAGTTTAGGCAACTTAACTCAAAATCTACATAGGTAGTTACAAGTTGTGGTAATATTATAGTGCCTGTTTGAAGGTTTTCAGTTACTTTTGGGATTTAAGCCTTTAAGTCCCTTTACTGAATCATGTCCATATTATTACAATTATTATTTATTAATTGATTTATTTTAATAAAAAGTATATGTGTGCATAAGTGACATTTTTAATGTAACTTTGGTGTGCCTTTAAGAGTTTATACTTGGAAATTACCAGGTTACTTGTATTTAGAAAGTCTTCAAAATTACCATAAATCCATATTCTGTATGAATTTTGTTGGTAAATAAAAATCTGAATCTAAGCTGACAGTAACTAAATTTGGCAGATTAGCCACCTGTATCCTTTAAAGGTAGGTGCAGTGTACTGTGTAAGATGATTTCAAATACTGGAGTTTAAGAAATCAATTAACAGAACATACTCTTCAGATAGAAGGGATACTGTTTCCATACTGACAATAAATAGGGCATTACTTTTTTGGGGTAGAAGAGTGTAAACTTTATCTCTCCTTTTCTCACCAATGCTGGTGCTTGCCTCAGAGCGATGGAGCCAAAGCATTTGACCTGAGATACAGGGTTGAGGGGTCGGCCCAAAGAATGCAAACTACCCTAACAATTTTTCCCCCTGAAATTAAATAATGTATTGATCACTGAATATTTAGAGTAACTGCCAATTTTTGTGAAAAAAATAGCAAAAACAATAAGTACTAATACAAAAAAGTTCTCATAGAAGTATATTTCGAATTAACGCATTAGGAGGAAATGATTCGTGAAGAAAGAGAATACTTTAAAATAGGTAAGTACTAATATCATTTTGAGTCGAACTAGTATACTCAATGCTCCACTTATTGCTAGTATTTACCTAGAACGCATTTTGTTAGGCTCTTCCTAACATCATCAGCTTTTGTTGATGTTAGGAAGATCCTAACGAAACGCATTCTAGGTAATTACTAGCAATAAGTGGAGCATTGAGTACTAGTTTGACTCAAAATTATATTAATTTTGTGCTTCATTGTATCATAGTCCTTACACATTGGAAAATAGATAAATACTTACTACTAAAATTAGGCACATGAGTCAATCTGGTATATACTTTTCTCCACTTACAAGTTTTTTTAATGAAGACCAGTTTCTGGGAACTTCTTCCCTATCCTCAGTTCTGTGGTTGACTGTTGATGCATCCGGTGTCAGCATCTGGCTTGGTGTCATGCTGCCATCTAATGTTCTGGTAAGTTTGATGATGTCATTTACGACGGGAATTTCAAAATTCATCAAGAGGTCCTGTTTCTTCGTAATAAATATGTTTTCCCAAATCTGTAGTTCTAGAGGTTTCTTTGCCTGTTTGATCAGTTCTATTTCTTGTTTTATGTTGTGATTCTCAGACCAAAAGTGATGTGCTACGGCCGACTTGTCCATATGTTTGAATTTAATATTTCTAAAGTATTCTTTCATTCTTGTTCCCAGTTTCCTTTTGGTCTTACCTATGTATATCTTGTCACAATCCTGGCATTACATTGGTAAGACCAAAAGGAATCTAGGAAACCAACTCATTACTTTCAAATAGGTAAGTACTGTTTGTTTATGCGTACTCTACAACAATACAGTTAATATACTACATTTTGTTGTAGATCGCATATTGGAAATTATATTTTACTCACTTCATTTTTGCTTGTTGGCTTAATTTCATAAACATGCCAAAAGACTTATCAAGAAGCATACTATTGAAACAGTGGATTGTTGTAGAAAAGGAATTTATATCAGCTGAGAAGCTAATATTTGTCACTTCTAAAAAGGTAAGTATGGAATGAATTTATTTCTATTCATAAAGGTTAATTAAAATTAACCTAAATTAATCTATCTTGAATCAAATTTTATTGAATACTAAATCATTTAAATTTAAAGGGAGTTGATTAATGACACTAAACAACACTTTTAAATTTTTGCGTAACATGTTTCAGAGATTTATTAAATTTTAGATGAGTCGCATTTTTTACACATCTGCTTCACTTTCGTACCTATTTTGAGGACATGTTTCGCAAATCTTCGTTTGCATCTACGGCTCTTGTGCGACTGACGCTAGATCCAGCGGTGTGGGTAATTCTGGGGTTGTTGCTGCCATCTGTTGATTTAGTGATGAACTGAAATGTGGGATTCTCTTCTAGCGGGATTTCAAAGTTCATTAGTTGGTTTTTATGTTTTTCTATGTATATCCTCTCCCATATGACGAGTTCACTATGTTTTTGTACGTATTTTAGTAATTCTGTGCTATCTTCAATTTCATGATTTTCAGACCAGAAATGAGCTGCTATTGCGGACTTATCAATATTTTTGTATCTTAAGTGCCTGAAGTGTTCTTTCTTTCTAGTGCCTATGTTCCTTTTTGTCCTTCCTATGTAAATTTTTTCACAGTCTTTACACTTAATTTTGTAAATGCCTGACTTTTCCTCTGGTTTTATCTTATCAGTATTATTACTGTGAAGTAGGTTTTTAATGTTGTAATTGTTTTTTGGTGCCAATGTTATATTGTATTTCTTGAATATTTTTTGGAACTTTTTTGTGGCCCAGGGGTGGTAAGTAAATTTAGCAAATCTAGTTTCTTGTTTTATTGGTGTGAGAGCTGTGATCTGTTTTAATTTCTTTTGAAGTTTGAATAATTTTAGTTTTTTATCTACAAGGTTTTTTCCATATCCATTTTTAATTGCAGTTTTTAAGATTTGATGGTATTCGTTTTGATATTCTTGCTGGCTGAGAGGTAGATTTACTAATCTGTGTGTCAGACTGTTGATGGTTGCATGTTTGTGTGGAATTGGGTTGAAACTATTTGCTTTGATGTAATTATCTGTGTGTGTTGCTTTTCTATGAATGCCAAATTCTAGTTTTTCATTGCCTTTTTTGATTTTAAGGTCTAAAAAAGGTAGAGTACAGTCCATTTCAGTTTCTACTGTGAATTGTATGCTGGGTTCTTGCAGGTTGAGTAGTTTCAAAGCATCATCTATTAGTTTGTAGGGCACTATTGCAAAGATGTCGTCTACGTATCTGTACCATGTTTTAAACATATGAGGGAAGGCTTTAGTAATATGTGTTTCGAAAAAGCTCATGTATAGATTGGCCAAAAATGGTGATAGTGGGCTTCCCATAGCTAGTCCTGACATTTGTTTGTAATATTTTCCATCGAAGACAAAATAATTTTGATGTATACATAATTCAGTCATTGCCACATATTCTTCTATTGCATTGGCATCCAGGTTTATAGAATTTAGCCATTTTTTCAGTTGAATCAAAAGTTTGTCTAATGGAATGCTAGGGAAGAGGGAGCGGACATCAAAGGATACTAAAGTGTCATGAGGTTTTAGTTTATCGTCAAAATAAGAAACTAAAACGTAATCATAATCATTGGCAACCAAAACATAACAAAATTTCAGCAAAGAACACATCCCTAGATAGTGTAATTAATCTCTCAAAGCAAAATTTTAACAATGAAGAAAAAGATGTACTTAACCAAGGCCTAAAAACATGTATAACATACTCCAGCAACCCGGATCAATTCATTGCAGACATAGAATTAGCAGTAGAAGGCTTGGAAACCATGGACAAAAATATAATTAGAAAAAAATCAGCTCCTATATTGGAAAACTTAATAAATAAAAAGCCAATAAAACATTTGAAACAAATTCAGATAATTAAATCTTTAAGGAAAAAGGATGTAATCTTCTCAAGGGCTGATAAAGGGAACAAAATAGTAATCTTAGATACAGCTACATACAAAGAAAAAATGTTAGAGTTACTAAAACAAAAAGAATTCCAGGAAATAGATTCTAATCCACTCAACCGATGCATAAAAGATGTACAAAAAACCATCATTAATAGTAAAATTTTAACAACTACAGAACAAAAAACTATCAAACCAGACAACCCTACCCTTGCAAGAATATATGGTTTGCCTAAAATACACAAACCCAACATACCCATGAGACCCATTGTAAATAATATAAACACTCCTACTTACCTTCTGGCAAAATGGCTAACCAAAAAATTTCAGTCCTTTCCACAATTCCATACTCTGAGTATAAAAAACTCTTTAGACCTGGTAGAAAAAATTCAAAATCTTAAACTAAAACCTCATGACACTTTAGTATCCTTTGATGTCCGCTCCCTCTTCCCTAGCATTCCATTAGACAAACTTTTGATTCAACTGAAAAAATGGCTAAATTCTATAAACCTGGATGCCAATGCAATAGAAGAATATGTGGCAATGACTGAATTATGTATACATCAAAATTATTTTGTCTTCGATGGAAAATATTACAAACAAATTTCAGGACTAGCTATGGGAAGCCCGCTATCACCATTTTTGGCCAATCTATACATGAGCTTTTTCGAAACACATATTACTAAAGCCTTCCCTCATATGTTTAAAACATGGTACAGATACGTAGACGACATCTTTGCAATAGTGCCCTACAAACTAATAGATGATGCTTTGAAACTACTCAACCTGCAAGAACCCAGCATACAATTCACAGTAGAAACTGAAATGGACTGTACTCTACCTTTTTTAGACCTTAAAATCAAAAAAGGCAATGAAAAACTAGAATTTGGCATTCATAGAAAAGCAACACACACAGATAATTACATCAAAGCAAATAGTTTCAACCCAATTCCACACAAACATGCAACCATCAACAGTCTGACACACAGATTAGTAAATCTACCTCTCAGCCAGCAAGAATATCAAAACGAATACCATCAAATCTTAAAAACTGCAATTAAAAATGGATATGGAAAAAACCTTGTAGATAAAAAACTAAAATTATTCAAACTTCAAAAGAAATTAAAACAGATCACAGCTCTCACACCAATAAAACAAGAAACTAGATTTGCTAAATTTACTTACCACCCCTGGGCCACAAAAAAGTTCCAAAAAATATTCAAGAAATACAATATAACATTGGCACCAAAAAACAATTACAACATTAAAAACCTACTTCACAGTAATAATACTGATAAGATAAAACCAGAGGAAAAGTCAGGCATTTACAAAATTAAGTGTAAAGACTGTGAAAAAATTTACATAGGAAGGACAAAAAGGAACATAGGCACTAGAAAGAAAGAACACTTCAGGCACTTAAGATACAAAAATATTGATAAGTCCGCAATAGCAGCTCATTTCTGGTCTGAAAATCATGAAATTGAAGATAGCACAGAATTACTAAAATACGTACAAAAACATAGTGAACTCGTCATATGGGAGAGGATATACATAGAAAAACATAAAAACCAACTAATGAACTTTGAAATCCCGCTAGAAGAGAATCCCACATTTCAGTTCATCACTAAATCAACAGATGGCAGCAACAACCCCAGAATTACCCACACCGCTGGATCTAGCGTCAGTCGCACAAGAGCCGTAGATGCAAACGAAGATTTGCGAAACATGTCCTCAAAATAGGTACGAAAGTGAAGCAGATGTGTAAAAAATGCGACTCATCTAAAATTTAATAAATTTTCGCTTCACTGTGGTGTTCCAATACAGTTGAATCTCGATGTTTCAGAGATTTTGCCTCCATCCTCAACCGGCCATCGACTGGTTCTCATTGGTGTAGTTGACGATATTTTGTCGTAGGTCTCCTCTGGTGGCGGTTCAAGGAACTTGCTGAACAAATCTTTCTGGGGGATGTCGAAATTGAATACTTTGTTCCTATTTTTTGAAATGAAGATTTGTTCCCATGTGGATAGTTCTTGTTTTCCTGATGTATGTTTTAGTAGTTTTGGTTCTGGATTTATGTTGTGGTTTTTTTCCCAAAAATGTGTGGCAACTGCTGATTTTTCTAATTCTTTGTATTTTATGTTTCTAAAGTGTTCCTTTGCTCTTGTTTCTAAATTTCTTTTGGTTTTTCCAATATAAATTTGACTACAGTCATTGCATTCAATTTGATATATACCAGATTTTTTGTTAGTTGGAATGGCATCTTTGATGTTTGAGCACATTAGGTTTTTTAAGGAGAAATGGTTGACTGGTACTAGTTTAATGTTTTGTTTTTTTAAGACTTTTTTGAATTTATCAAAGGCCCATGGATGGTAAGTAAATTTTTTGAAAATCATTAGTTTCTGTAGCTGAGAGGGTTGTGGTTTCCTTTATTAGCTTCTTCTTTTTTGCTAAGTTCACTTTTTTGTCTACTAATGATTTGGGAAAGTCATTTTTTGTGCTATTTCAATAATTTTGTTGTATTCTATTTTGTATTCTTCTGCTGTGAGAGAGATGCTGACCAGTCTGTGTGCTAAACTATTGAAGATTGCCTGTTTGTGGTATCTTGGGTTGTAGCCATTAGCTTTTATGTAAGTTGTCTGTCTGTGTTGGTTTTCTGTAAATGCCAAAGTTTAGTCTGTTTTTATTTCTCATTATTTTTAGATCAAAAAATGGTAAATACTCATCTTTTTCTATTTCTACAGTGAACTTGATGCTTTTTTCTTGGATATTTAAAAGTTTTAGTGCATCACTGATGTGTTTTTTTGGTACTATTGCAAAGATGTCATCTACATATTGTTGCCAGAGTTTGAACATCCAAGGGAAACCTTTGGTGATCCTTATTTCTAATGCACTCATGTACAGATCAGCCAGGAAGGGTGATAGGAGGTTGCCCATTGCTAAACCTGAAGTTTGGTGGAAATATTTTGTTTGAAACTGGAAGAAATTTTGTTCTATGCATAATTTGGTTAGTTCGATGTAATCTGAAATTTCAGGTGATGACATTCCAAGTGATTTGAGCCATTTTTCTATCAACGGTCGGTGTTGATTTACTGGTATGCTGGGAAACAGTGATTTAACATCAAACGAGACTAGTGTGTTCTCTTCTTTTAGTTCAGTATCCTTAATGTGTTGTATAAGTTCATAGGTTGTTTTGATGCTTAGGTTGTCGAATTTTGGAAATGAGTTGGAAAGAGATTGAAAATGGAGGCAAATGCCTTTGAAACTAGTCTCCCATAAATATAAACAAGTAAGTGACGAGTATTAATAAACCAACTACAAATAGTTTCTGAGAGTTGAATTTGTTTATTAGCCACTTTGCAAGTTTGTATGTTGGTGAATTTATACTGCTAACTATAGGTCTCATTGTTATGGATGGTTTGTGTATTTTGGGTAAGCCATAAATTCTAGGTAAGGTTGGGTTATCTGGTTTAACTGTATATTTGTTTGGTATTATGCTTGATTTTGCTATTGTTTTTTCAAATGATTGTATGCAAGTTGTTAGAGGATTTTTGTTAATGATTTCATATTCATTGTCAGCATTTCTTCCATTTTTTTCAATATAATCTGATTTATCCATTATGACTATCTTGTTACGTTTGTCTGCCTTTGTGTATATAACATTTTTCTGCTTCAAAGAATGGATAGTATTAGGTTTTTTTCTTCTGAAAGGATCTGTTTTTTATTTCCTCCAAAATATTTTCACATTGGCTTTTTACTGAATTTTGTTTGGATACTGGCAGAACCTGTCTCGAAATGTTGGTATCTGCAATGTAGTCTTCAATTTTGTTTGAGAAACTGACGCATGTTTTTAATCCATTATTTATAAGACCCAATTCTTTTTTGGAGAAATTTTGACTGGATAGGTTTACGACATTTTCAAAGATTTGCGTGCTCATTTTTGCATTTACGCTACTTATTTCATTTTTGCATTCAGCATGTGTAACGATTGTTGATCGACTTACGTTGCTATTTCCAATGTTTTTTAACTTTTTCCCGGTATGATTTCGGTTTGAAGACATGTTGCACAAATTAGTCAGTTTGTATTTTAGTTTTACATTTTTTCTTTCATTTTCTTGCTTAGACTGCCAAATAGTTCTGTTTGAAGTTTTCCCACATCGAGTTTCCCTGCGCTTTCGTTAAAACTGAATGAAGTTGGTAAAGTTTTAATTCTATTTCATCCTAAAATTAATATATAATTTTCACTTCTTAAAGACTTGTTAGCCTAATTTTACAATTCCTTTCTTGAAAGTGTTGAAAGCAGTGTTATAATAAACTTTAAAATTTATATATAATTTTCACTTCTTTCATTTACTTCTTGAGCTACCCTTAAGTATGTTAGAATAGACAAAGTATCAGAATAATAACGGCAAATAAAAATATTTCTCTTTGGTCTTACAAACCAGCCACATGCATTGGCTTGCTATTGGTAGGCGATAGATTTGTTGCATGAGTAACATTGTTTTGTGTGAACTAAATTGTGAGTACACCAGTAGTAAGCAGAGTAGATCATTTGTGCAGGCTATTTTATTTTTACTGTCTAATTGTTTAAAGTATACTGTGAAAAGAAAAGTTCTATCTAATACAGCATGAAAACACTGATCAACATGTAAGAAATTTTGCAAAAAATGACTTCTCAGCCCCTTCTAAAATATGTCCAGAAGTAGAATGTAGACAAAAAAACAAAATAAGTTGTGCTCTGAGCTATGCAGCACCAGCCGTATAAGTGCAAATGTACCTTTTGGAAAGCTGAAGAATGGAACATTGAAGCAGTTTTTACCTCTTACACTAAGATGATTCCAGATAAATCAGTACTTAAAAATTATTATCTAAGCTCAGATCTAAATGGCTAAGTTACAGTATTGAATTTGTTTCTGGTGGATGCTACTACAGTATTTTTCAACTTTTATCTATGTGCCCTGCTTAAAACCACTTTGTTGTCACATACTTAAGTCCAGAATGGAAAGAAATAATTGCTATATGTTTCTAAATATATAAAAATGTAATATAGTTTTGTGCTACATTGTATCATAATTCTTACACATTAGAATATAAAAATGTGTTATTCATTACTATGTTCTGAGTAGTATGTTTCCCATAAGGTAGCTATAAATTTTTTTTTCAACTTATATACACTGTACATTAGTAGGAATACTAAAGCCGTTTTAAATAATTTCAGGTAATTGGTGAAATAAGGGATGAAATAGGTTCTTCGTATTTCTGGTTATCTATTGATGCCACAACAGACAGCTAGACAGCTGTATTTGAGCAATTACAAATGAAATTTGAAAAATTAAATTTTGAGTCAGCTAGCAAACCTCATTTGATTGCAACAAGAATATTGGAAGTACTAAGCACTCAACTATCTCATGCATAAGGGATGCTTTGCTTAAGTATGGTAAAATGTAAATGGCTTCAATTTTTAAGAGCTATAGTTCTTACTTGTTGAAGTTAATTTTATTTCTCAACAAGTTTTTTCTCGCCCAATGAAGCAAATTATAGTAAATAGCCTCACTTTTTAACAGATGGTGCTTCATAAATGCTTAAAAACTGCAGAATATCGGAAAGCATTGTACCCAAATTTGATACACACCTGTCAAATGCAGCACAGCTCATGCCCTTCACCAAGTAGCAGAAGAGATTTGTTGACATTTCAAAACTGTCAACATTTGATCTTAATGTTAGAAAAATATTTCTCAAGGTTTGTAGCAGAAATTTGGCATTGAAATCAGCTATTTATGCTGTGTTAGTGCCTCCATAGTCAATATTAACCAGATGGGTGTCTTGACTTGAATCCGCCTCATATTATGCAGATCATTATCAAGATATTTCACAGGTAGGCTTCATGCTAAAATCAATACAAAATACTTTGTCTAGCTACAATAATTGTATATTAACTTTATTCTCTTTCATTCCCAATCCTATATTCTTATTTACTTAATTAAATAAAATTATTATTTAATATTAATATTAAAATGAAAACTTATTTTTGGAAATAGTTCTATGTAAACTTTATTTCACTCTTTAATTTATAAATTTAAATTTTGGTTCAACTTTTCAAAATATTTTTAAATCATAAAAGTGTTATGGATTTCCATAATTGTTCAACTAACATAATAGTAAAGTAGAAGTTGAATTTTGTTCTGTTAAAGGTAAATAAATGATTCTAATGAGAATGCAGTTGTCATAAAGAAGTGAAAAAGTTAGTCATCTCCAAACATCAAAATCTAGCTTGCCTACATAAAACAAATTTTGGACACATGGTAGCCATTAGAAAGCTGGAGGCAAGGTCTTCTTCTAACAGAAGCAATTGACATTGTCACTAAGAAGTTGGTGGTAAGATGGGCAAAAGCTGTTGCCTTAAAAATTATCAGGATTCTGAACTGTAATCCAGGCAGCAAAGTAATGTGCAACATGGTCTCAATTCTTTCTTGGGAAGCACAACAAGAAAGGATTCTTGATCCTGCACATATTGCTGTATTAAAATATGCACCAATAACTTTTTGTGAGGTCGAAATGATATTCTAACCTACAAAGAAACTCATTTTCTAATAGAATGTTAATATTCTTAAATATAAAAAGTATTTTAGTTAATTGATGGAAAATAATCATTTCTTCACACTAGCCGTATATAGGCTATATATGTCTATGTATACAGCTGTATATGTCTTTGTTAGATAGTCTACATGAAAAATTCAATGCCATGGCCAGGATTTGAACGACGGATCTCCTAGTTTCCGTCCAGTCACTCTGGACTGGACTGGAGATGGAAGCCAGGAGATCCTTGGTTCAAATCCCGGCCATGGCATTGAATTTTTCATGTTGACTATATCTAATAAGGAGTATTTATTTCGAATAATAAAATCAACTTCTTAAAAAAGTATGTATAATTTTCTCATAATAATAAAACTGTTTAAAATAGTATTTTTTTATTTTAATTATTTTGGTGTGACTTTTGGACTTCTAATGTTTTTTCATGCCTGTTTTTTAATTTTATGGTGCCTACATATCCAAACTCCATTCATAAGATTTGGCTCAAGTCTAATCAGTGATAATACACTATAAGAAGTTCTCTCCTTTATGCTTATAGCGCTGAAAGTGCATACAAGAAGTGTTATGTCACAGTCATTTCTGCGTGTGGAACCCATTTTGAAGTAGTTTTCCACATTTTCAGGTGATCCTTAGGATGTGTAATACAATCATAGCTGCCAATCCTATATATTGTACCAACTCACAATCCAATTCATCTCCAGTACTGCAGATTTTGTCTGTACATCTTCACTTACTGGTGTGTGACCAGATCAAGACATGTCCAACACACTTTTACACCCTTCTTAGAAGTCTCCAACCCACATTGCTACCATTCTGTAAGACAACACAGATGATTAGAAGCCTCTTGCAGTCCTTGATGACACTGTTGTACTATGCAACCTGTAACACACTAGAATTTTAACCAACTTCTCTGTTCATACTTTGAAAACTTGCAACTATATTTAATAACTGCTAGTGTTTTGTGAGCAGATATTGAGGGGAGAGGGTGAATTCATGTGCTGTGAGGGAGGGGAAGTAGTTCAGTAACCTGTGGTAAAAACACTGCTTGGTTCTTTTACACCGCATCGTTAAAACATGGTTGTCACTAATAAAAAATCACCACATACGCGCACACACACACACACACACACACACACCACACACCACACCACACCACACACCAACACACCACACACCAACACACCACACACACCAACACACCACACACACCAACACACCACACACACCAACACACCACACACACCAACACACCACACACACCAACACACCACACACACCAACACACCACACACACCAACACACTGCACACACACACCAACACACCGCACACACACACTGCACACACACACTGCACACACACACTGCACACACACACTGCACACACACACCGCACACACACACCGCACACACACACCGCACACACACACCGCACACACACACCACACACACACACCACACACACACACACACACACACACACCAACACACCAACACACCACACACACCAACACACCGCACACACACACACACACACACACACACACCGCACACACCAACACACCGCACACACCAACACACCGCACACACCAACACACCGCACACACACCGCACACACACCGCACACACCAACACACCGCACACACACCACACACACACCGCACACACACACACACACCGCACACACACACACACACACACACACACACACACACCAACACACCAACACACCACACACCACACACCAACACACCACACACACCAACACACCACACACCACACACACCAACACACCACACACACACCACACACACACCGCACACACCACACACACACCGCACACACCAACACACCACACACACACACACCAACACACACACACACACACACACACACACACACACACACACACACACACCGCACACACACACCGCACACACACACCGCACACACACACCACACACACCGCACACACACACCACACACACACACACCACACACACACACCACACACACACACACCACACACACACACACACACACCACACACACACACACACCACACACACACACACCACACACACACCACACACACACCACACACACACCACACACACACACACCACACACACACCACACACACACACACCACACACACACACCACACACACACACCACACACACACACCACACACACACACCACACACACACACCACACACACACACACACCACACACACACACACACCACACACACACACACACCACACACACCCCACACACATCCCACACACACCCCACACACCACACACACACACCACACCACACACCACACCCCACACCACACCACACACACACCACACCACACAGTTACTTGTACCATTAAGTAAAGGTTTAAATTATATTAATTTGTATACATTTTTAAGTTCAACTCAAGATTATTAATAGGTAATGGACGTTATCATCCTTTTCTCCCTGTGCTTTACACTTGTCTTACTCATTGATGTTTCAGTGGAATGCCAAGCTTTGGTCCATCAGGTACACAGCAACCACCATTCCCACCTCCGCCTGGTCCACCAGGCCCACAACAGCCACCACCTGGACCTCCATCAATGGCCTATCCACCAAATGGTCAGCCTTTATTGTGAGGGTAAACTCTGTGGCTTGGACATCTGTATAGTGACAGGAGAAAAGGGAGTGTCTCAACTCCACATGTCTTAAATGCAATCCATGATTGCCATCCTTCTGTTTATATTCGTATTACTTTAGACGGGAGGGGTGGCTATGCTTTAGTAAATGTATGTAGTCCCAAGTTCACAGCTTGATTGGATTCTATCCTGGATTTATTTTTTATGATGACTATTGAAACACTTAACATATTTTAGGATGATAAAAACGAAAATTATTTAAGGTGAGTTCCATAAGGGATAGATATAAAAATAAGTGTTTTATACTCATTATGAAAATGATTGGTTACTGCAGTTCATTCAGTTGTGATATACTGATGCAA
The DNA here is from genome assembly GCA_030765055.1 of Mantis religiosa. Lineage (NCBI taxonomy): Eukaryota > Metazoa > Arthropoda > Insecta > Mantodea > Mantidae > Mantis > Mantis religiosa. Next base: position 207,636,142 of record CM060950.1, on the reverse strand, counting down.
AATGTCATTATTGGCTCACAAATACAGGAATTGAATTCACGTCCTTAAATTTTGGTTCAATTAAAATAGTATGTAACTATAAATAAAAAGATATAGTAAATATGCAAAGTAAAAAAGAAAAATTGTACTGAGGAAAGCATCACAAGTAATGTTGAATTAATACTTTTAAATTATTATGCTATATCAGTGTTTTGTTTTCTGTTAATAGAAACTTCTGTGTGCATGGCCATGCTTGGAACTGCAAACAAGTTATTTTATTTAATGGCTAAATGCTCTTGTTGAAGGCTATTGGAACCATGTTCAAATGTGTGGCATAGTGTCCAAACCAAAGATACCACTTATATTGTCTTGATGAATGCATTCATATTGAATGAACCAAGCTGCATAGGGGTGTTAAACATTAATTTGAAAAAGTCTTTCTGCTTGATGCAGTTATTCTGTACTTGTAAAGATTTTGAATGCCAGTTTGAAATTAAAATGTGGTAAAATGGAGCCAAGCTTAGGGTAACACAAAAGTTTAACTTTCAACCTCTGTGAATACTAACAAGTGAATTTTGATACTTTTAACAATTCGTCCAAATTTTGTAAAATGTTTTAACGTAGTTATGTGTCTAAAAGGTTAAATTTCAAAATAAAATAGTTAATTAAAAAATTACAAATTAACAAATGGTTATTTCCGATAATAAACTGGCATGATTTGTGAGAATCATGTAAGTTATTCTTTCGCTTCACTGTCACTAACTTCAATATAAAAATGTTGTCATTGAAGAGTCATTATTACTTACTGTTTTCTCTGAAGCTACTAACAGTGAAGATATGTTAACACATTTCTGGTGAACAGGTTAACTAATTCGTGTGCTTTACTTTTAAAAAAAAATTGAGACTGCTCTTGAATAAATTTATTATCTTACCCATCTAGAAAGTTACTCCCCTTATATTAATTTTTTACATATTTACCAATAACTAATATAATTATTTCTTATCTCTGAGTGTATATAAAACTTTTTTATTTTATTTTCACACTGAAAGTGTTATGTTTCCTAGCAATGGAAAAAATGGTTCTGGAACAGTTTCTATTTTTTTAAAGTGAATGAAGTGTGTAAAGTAGCTAACCTATACATTGTTACAGCAATAAATATTCCTTAAGTGTCTTTAATTTTTTTTGTTAAAATGCTCCTTGTGATCCAGTTTTATTATTAATTTGCAGATGCATTCTGCATAGTATGTTCATTGAAATTGATCGGGGATTTTGTAAAAGCTTTTTAAATATGGTGATTGCTCATTCTTCATTGAGCAATTTTTAAAAAGTTTTAATGCATTTGAAAAATGATGTAGCTGTAAAATATACAGGAAAATCCACAAGAGCAATTATAATGAATGAACCTGCATCTGTTGTGATTAAAATTGTTTTAAACTTTTTGAATAGAAGGAAGTATATAAAAAATGAGAAAATGGCAGATGGGAGTTCTAAGATTTAACATGTGGAAAAAGCATGCAAACATGAAGTATACAGCATAATGCTGATATTCATAAAAATATTATTTAAAATTATTATATTAGCATCATATGCACAAAGAGTACCACATGAATGTTTGCGTAGCTTAACACATGAGAAGTGAATAACCTAATGTTATTTTGCATATATTTGTAAGAAATGAGATATTTCAATTTCAGAATACTTTTCTTAGACATGATGAAAATGTATAACCATCAAATCTAGCAGAACATAATGTGTAGGAAAGCCAGGGATAAATGAACATGACCTTATAACTACACATTTGTACTCCAGTATGGCATTTAAAATGACAGCATGGCAAAATTATGTAATTACCTGATAGTGAATGATATGATAAAAATGGATGTTTGATTTTTAAAGATGTTTCATCACATTTTCACTCTGCAGTCCCCTAAAGTTAACAAATGCAACAACAACAAAACAGGACATAATTTCCAAGCTATGTGGCTATTTCAAAAAATTAGTTCTCTCCTTTGAGAACTTGTAATTTTGTTTGTAGCAGTGAAGTCGTAGCATTCATGTCTTAAATGATATAGTTGTTGAATAAACAATAAAAATGCTGTTCTTCATTGATAATTAATAACAAACAGTTCCATAGTTGAGAAAAGTGTCTTAAACAGCTAAAATGAACTTCGGATTTATTTAGGAACATTTCTGAATACAGCTTTTTAATAGTTCAGCTATAAAAATGTGATGAATCATTTTTTAAAAACAAAGAAAGAAAATCCAAGTAAACTCATTTCATTATTGTTGCTAGCAAAGTAAGCTTGGAGTATTTTCACATATAATGTGCCTTCAAGAAGCTTTAAGTGTGCAATACAAGTTCAGTAAAACCCTGTGATTGCTGTCCTGATTATAATGCTGTCCCATTTACATATAATGTATTATTCTCTATCTGTAAAGTCCCTGGACATTCCATGTCATTTACAATTTTACCTTCTATAATGCTTCAAATCCCGCCATTAGTGCCGTTTTATGGATCAAAAATAAATATATATTGTAAATAGGTATAAACATACATAATTTACAAAATGTATAATGTTTTAAAAGTATCATGAGAAAATAGTTTGTATGACTATACTGAGCATTCATTATAGCTTGAGGTATACCTGAAAAAGTCCTGGTCTGTACCATTCATACCTTTTTGTGTAAGAAATGTACACTTTTAAAAGGCTCACAGTGTGTTTCCTAAGTCTTAATTAGAATTTTGTACAATGCATAGTGAGTCACAGTACAGACACAAAAATGGTAAAGTGTAAATGTTTCTCTGTAATGCAGTTATTCATAGCATGAGTACAGGGGAGTCAGCAATTAAAGAATTTTTCCATAAAAATTATATCTTGTTCATTTTCACATGTTACAAAATAAAATTATGGTACATTTTCTATCAAATTCTGTTAAAGTTGCTTTTTCATACCTAATAAATCCATCCTATGTGCAATGCTGTTCTAATTATTACATGCTTAGGCCACATTCTCTTAAAGAGCATAATTACAGGGTTTTACTGCATTAATAAACTTATAAAGTGCATTAATTGGTTCTGAATGCAAATAAACTTCAGTTGGATATTAGTAAAATTAAATGTTGCAGCTGATGGAAAAATGAACATGAAACTGTCAGTTTAGTAAAATAATTGCATAGACATCCGCTATGGTGGTTTATTCTCCATATCTCAGATACAATGGCCATATTATATTGTTATACAGTGTATGGTATTAGAAGGCATGTGAGCTGAACCAATGCATGCACGTGGTGGCTGCCCTGTTGCCAACTGATGCGCCTGAGAGCAGAAGATAGAGGGAATGAGGAAAGTAACATTTGTTGTCTGATAAATTGTCAGAACGTAAACTTACTCAGCAAAGGATAATTATGATAACTTATAAACTGTAACATTCAACACTAACATGCTTATTTACTGAAAATAACATACCTGGATTTCTGAAAATGACTTGTAGAATAGTTGCTAGCTTAAATAATATAAATAAAAGGTTCACCAATTTCAGTGCTAGAAACTTTGCCCTGTTTCACAATAAACAACACAGTATGCACACTCACATTGCATGCTCTGGTCGTAAGTTCCTGGCTTTGAGAAACATTGATCCGGTCATGCAAAGGAGTAAACACGGACAAGATTGAAGATTGAAGCGTGTCATAAACATAAACACAGGATTCAGGTGTTTATTCTCGAAGTGATAACTCAAGAACCATAGGTCGTAGAAAAATTACCTTTGTACAGGCTGCCTCAAAAATTCTTACCGCGTATACCAAGGTATGTTACAATTTCAAATTCCCAGTAGTTTTAATTTTTTGGGCGCATGAAAAACAGATCTGTCACGCTAGTGTTGTGCATTCCGAACTAGGCAATACTCCACACCTATGATAGGACAGTTGCTCTAGGCGAACCCTCCCTAGCTCTGCCTCATATGCCTTTTAATACTGTACGCTTTATCAGTTTTTCAACTGTTGGAAAGGGAAATGCATACTTGTAGGAAAATTGCCATTGATTAGACAAATGGTAAGGTAAATATAAATTGCCAGATGAATGAGATGACGAAGACTTAAGTGTGATAATTATCTAAAAACAATATAACATAACCTCCCCACTTATTATTTTTATATACCTTCTGCAAACTATTCTTGCAGACACTTACTTTGCTATCAATTATAAAGTTGAATGTACAATATATTTCATTTTAATGACCAGGCCCTTGTTATAATCTTGAGTATCATTTCTGCAAATAATAACCATGTGTCATTTATAATTTAAAGACAGAAAAAATGTTAATGGAATTCTTCTCCAAACAACAGTTTGTAACATGGAGCAGCAGTTTGCATTATTGTTCTTTTATCCATTTAGATACATCTTCAAATGGGTAATGTCCTTATATAGAGTAGTACATTAATGTCTATATTCCCTGTATTTGTGCTTGGGCTTTAATTCCTCCTGTAAAATTAATATAATATGAACATATTTTGTTTTAAGCTCTAGGAAGTCCTAAGAAAATTGTGTATTATATCTTTGACAAAACACGCAATAGGCATAAATACGAACAAATGTTGTTGTGATGTATATTTTATTTTTGTAAGCCTTTCAATTTGGTTTCATAAAATCATTAAAGCCTAACACCAATTTAAGATTAAATTCAGTGTTACATGAAAAAGAAGTTAAACATTTTCATCAGCAGATATTGCAGCTGCTTTTAAAACAAAAATGCTCAGGTAATTTTATGAAGTAGTGTTTAGTGCACCCAATGTGTAACATACCCTTTGGTTTCTGGAACTCCTGTAATTTTCTCCCCCACTTTTATGTACAATGAATGTTGGCGGGTCCAAAAAATGCATTATAAGTGTTTAGTAATTATTATAAAGAATGTTAAAGAAAACAAACCCAAAGAGTGTCTTAAGATATTCTGTTCTTCCTGTATGTTGTGAGAAATCTATAATGTTAAACAAAAAGTGTATTCCTCATATCTGGGCCATAGATCATACATATGCATGCTCCCTGTACTGTCTGTTACACAAGTATGTTTTATTTTCTAAAACTCCCACATTTCTTTTCCATGAGTGATAGGTACATGCACTATAATGAGTACTCAGCTTGTTACAGGTAATGTTGAAAGTTGTGTCCATCTACATTCCTGGCGTTCATCACCAGTAGGATTTAAATTTTAAAAGTTAGTAGCTGTATAAAGGGTGTTTTCAAAACGCCCACTTTCTTTGTCTTGACACTTCTTTAGAGAGTGTTGAAATGATGAACCAATTTCATCAATTTCTGCCTTTATTAAACATTTATTTTTTGCTACTTAGGTATACCATTTTGGATATCCCATTGCCCTAAACTTATTTACCAGACATCTAACAATTTCTCTACGTGGAACTGAAATACCAGGGAATGTTTCCTGAAATTATCAATCTGTGTACATGATTTGAATTTTACATATGTATTGTACATAAAAATTCTAGCTCTTACCATTACGTCCTGCAAAATTTTTTTCTAAAACTTCTGAAATCACTTGTGATATTTCTATGAGTAAGGACTATGATACAATGAAGTGCAAATTAATATAATTTTGAGTTGAACTAGTACTGAATGCTCCATATTTTGCTAGTGTTTACTTAAAATTTTAAGACCTTTCTAACATCCTCAGTTGCAAAACTACTTCCTATCAGAAGTCACAAATATCATTTAAAATAAAATGAAAAAGTCTAAATCCAAATGTGCTTACTGTGTATGCGTTGGTTGCTGCCAACATTGATCTCTGATCTTTGTTGCCAGTGTTAAAAATGCTGTAATGCATTAGTCAATAAACTGGTGAAAGTTTACACTGTACTGATTGAAAGTATAAGTAAAGTGTTATCTAAACTAATGTTTTAACTAAATGACAGGGTAAATCTCCCAGATGTCCTCCAAAAGCTCTTGAAATGGATCAGCTACCCCCCTGCCACCCTCATCTTGGCAACATAAATACCTTGCTATATGTACATCCATTTGAGTTTTTAATTTTGTTGGGTACCGCCCCTTCAGAGGCAATGCCAGAGCATCAATTATTAGCACATTGTCATCTGTACTTCATTAGTGACCACATTGATCGGCTCAAGGATGCAGCTTCCTTCCATGATGAGGCTGCAATAATACTTCCTCCTTCCTATTTATATTTTTTTTATATATATGAAATGGCCAGCATCACCTCTTTTGCCTCTGATGTTATATTGTTGTCCAGTGAGAACATGCAAACTTCTCGACAATAGCCAAACCAATCAGATATTGTTCTGTGATAATTAATATTGTACTGAGTTGACTGAGACACTCTGTACTTCACATACCACAATTTTTTTTTGCCCAATGCTTTTTGCCTTTGCTTGAAGGCAATATCAGATATTGTCAGGTGGCTAGAACCTTGGTGTTCCAGCTGATCATGGTTCTCTGAAGACAGAGACGAGACATCATGATCAGCTGGAACACCAAGGTTCTAGGCAGTTGACAATTTCTTGATAATTCCTTTTAGTGGAGGCAAAACACATTGAAAGAAAATTTGTGTTACATGAAGTACAGAGTGTCTCAGTTGATTCATAGTATAATTTTAATTATTACATTACTTCACAGTATTAATTGCAATTTACCTTTTCAAATTGTCCTGTGATTTACACTTGCCTCTCCAGAGGAACAATTTATAATAGTTTATTCGAAAGAGAATGCATGGGCATATCTGAGTGTAACTAAGTGCACTTGGACAGGTGGTAACCTAGAATTCTCGAACCAAATATCCTTTGCCATGGCCTCCGAGAACTGTTCATGCTCATCTATGAAATTATCTCGTATCTCCATTCCTGTTTCCTATCAAGTGTGAAAGGCTGCATCACTCTCACATAACATATAGTCTTAGTAAACTTTCATCATACATAAACTGCATTCTTGTTCCTCATTGTGACACAGTGGTGCAAGACAATATTAATGAATTGAGCCATAACAGTGAAAGGTAACTTTCACTTATGAAGTTAATTTTTTAATGGTGGCAAGCAAACAGAATTTTCATTTTCACAGTAAATGATAAAGGTAGTTTCTAACAATGGCACATGTGGTGGACACATGCAGTTTTAATACCATCTGCAACTCATATGTCTGGGACATAGGTGCCAAGGTTGGCAGTGAAATGCTCTGAAACTAGCGAAGTTACCATCACTCCTATTCTTGGCAACTTCAGCAGATTCTGTCAGTATTTGTTTCAGCCGGTCTCATATTAGACGTAGAAAAAAATTTCTACAGGACAATAAACAATATCCAAAATTCTTTGTTCAAGCATGAGGTTTTTGTTAGGCATTTCAGTGGTTTGATGAGAATAATCTGATTCAATTCACATATAACTCGGATGTCTTGAACAAACTTTCACTTTTGAGATGCAGAATGAACTAATCCTTCAATATTCACAACTCATACTAAAGGCAGAACTGACCCAAAACACTGCAGCTAATAAACGTAACTTTGATGTTATTCACTTCCAATGCACTGCAGAAAAATACCAAGTCCATTGCAGTGAAAGCAAACTATTCATATGTGATAATAGGATCATCTATAAATAAAATGTTATATCTCTGAAGATGTCAGTCTGATAAAAATAAGTGACAAAAGGCTGCAGGTATGCCTAGCAGGTTGAGCAGCAGAGTACTTGGATGCAATTGAAATCAAATTTGATGCATTCATTACTGTAAAACACTCATGTAACCAAAAGAGCAAAAGTGGGAGGAATGAATGAGCGAAAAACATGAGATGCTCAAATTTGCACTGGCAACATTACTGGGATATTCAGATTATTCTTTTGCCCCAATTCCAAATTTCAGTGCAGATTATTAGTGAAGTACATAGTCTTCATCCCAATCCTACATTCCATGAAATATTGTACCATTATAACAAATGTTAACCGCGTGTGTTAGCATTCAAAGCAGAGTCCCACTCACTATTGGTGTTGGTGAGTATGATTGTTTTGAGTTCAAGATGTCAGTAGATAAAAGATGTTACAAAGTTGTGTACAAAAACTCAAAACCACAAATTTATATTCAAATATGAAATATTGAATAATAGCATCAGTAACACCAAAGCATTTTTATTTTTGGTTTAAATCCAGTTTTTAAAACAAAACAGTAAACCAGCACTAACAGGTATAGCACTCATCAAATGGTGGTATGGTAAAGCTGCTTGCAGATGATGTGAGAACAAAGTGCAGAACAAAATTACTTGTTTCATTAAATGTTTTTGTTTATTGAAATGCATATATTAACATTGTATACAATCATTGCTTTTTTTGTATTACATGCATTGGAATAAAATTATTTTCTTCCTTTCACTTCTTAAAATAGTGATCATCAATTATCCAAAAAGATTCTGCTGCCTTTTAGTATGATTATGCAGGATTCTATTGTAATACCATTGCATCACCAGATTAATTAAAAAAACTATTTCTAGTTTTTTCAGTTAATTTTGACTTTACTGTTACTAAATTCCTCTAATCATGCATAATCACCAGATCAGTTATGGATCCTATAGAAACACCATTCTGATATTCCCTAATAGCAGTTATGAAAATTGGACCATAGAGTAATGAGGAGACTGAGCCAACAAGACTAGTTGAACAGTTCAAAAAAAATCAAACAGTATCAAAGCAGTGCATGGAGTGCTGTAAAGAGAGTGTGATCCATCCAGTGCACACAATATGAACTAATAGACCCTTTCATGTTATGAAGAATACACTGAAAATGCAGAAGATTTTAAAAGGTTCTGCTGAATAGATTTCACACTTGAGGAGTACAAAATTGTAAATGTCCAGTTTAATGTTATGCAAAACTGTGAAAATTACACGCAGTCAACCTAAAATTTTAAATTATGGTGTACATAGGTAACTCATTTCTGGTTGCTTTTAAGATCTTTGATTAGCAATAGTAGAGAATTAAATTATTCTGAAGGAAGAGATCAGGTATAATGGTGTTTTTAATAGACTTTTACAAATTAGAACACACTTTAAGGTTTGTGTTCTGTGATTCTTGATATAGACAAACATAAGCAATAAAAGCACTACTGAGTGATAAATATTAATGCTAGTTTTTTCTGAATATTTTATAAGTAGAAGCATATGTAGTACTTTGAAAATTTGTTACGGAAAAGACATCTTCATTCCATATTTGAATCTGTTTGAGACAATTATTGCAGAAGTCTCAGTGTTGGATAACAGCAGTGTGTTACATTTTGGAATTTTCCTATTAATCTTTGGACCATAGTGAAAGAAGTTTGTACATAGCTAAAATGTCCATAAAAAGCTTTTCATATATACAATATCCATTAAATGTAACAATTGCTGCAGATATACAGAGAGGCATTTCTCAACAGAAGCTCTTTGGAAGTTGAAAATTATGCATATTTATTAAAAATGTCTTCCAAAGCATTTTTGTTCAGTATTTGGACAGGAATGCAATGAAATCCTTATGCTGAGAACATAGTACTTTAGTTGCCCAGTTGTTAAAATATGGAATGAAAAATGACTGCATCTGCTTCTGATGCTGATTTCCTCTAGCTTATTTTTGGGTGCATGTGGCTGGATCCCAGCAGATGAACATTCCTTTGTGGTATTCAATTTTGTTTTTCTTTGGTTCTTTTGAGTGTAATAGTAATATCAGTTGGGATCCAGGTATTTGTGTGTTAATTATATAAACACTGTACAGCAAAAGTTTGAAACTATTCTGCATCAGTTTTATGTATATTGTATATGAGCGTTGAATTCTTGCAAAATGTACATAACCTTGATTGAAAAGAAAGAATGAAAAAAGAAAAAAAAATTTGCTATATTGTATTAAACTTGTATATGATTTCAGATGAAAATTACTAAATAAAATTAATTCGCATAATGCTTCTTTTTATATTTAGTCATTTTCTAAAATCCCATTACCCTACCCTATTATCATCCATACAACATGTAATATTTGTAATTTTTACAAACTGTGAAATTCAAATTTGTGTAATGATATTGTTAACATTACTAAAACTTGTAAGAGATTACATGTATAAACACCAGGTTGCATTGAATCTTAATGTTCAATAAGGTGTGTATCAGTCAACTATAGATGAGGAGCTATTTTCTCACACATCACAGTGTCTCATTCAAAACTGTGATAGCTTTTTTGAAACGTAACATACCCCAAAGTAAAACAGTCAACCATACGGTCAAAATATATGAGTGTTTACACACACAAGATTGTCTACTCACTCTTAAATTATTATTCTATATATATAAAAAAGTGACCCATGGTGTAACATACCAAAGTGGGCCTGAGCCTGCCAACCCGACTGCCGGCATCATGCCCACATATGGGTTGGTATGCATAAAACTCAGCAATTCCTTTTGCTTGGACTCTAGCAAATGATCAAAGCAAAAGCAATTGCTATAAATTGTATGCATAAAGCACATGCTTTTGCTTGAAAGCATTTACTACCCATACCTAGCAATTGCTTCCTGCCTACCAGACCACTGCAAGTGATAATCTCTTAGTGCGCATGCGCATGTTTCGTTACGTCATGAAAGCAGACGAACTGTACGTAGTTTGTATCAGTTTGTATACACATATTGTGCCTATTGCTGTGTGCTTTTGAATCAGTTATCTGTTTTGTTAAAATCTGCAATATGTCCTCAGATAATTCTGATGCGGAAGCAGACGAGTTTAATGACGTGTTAGCGCAATTAAAAACAAGACAGTGTTGTTAAATAAATCTCAAGTTCCCAAAATAAAACAAGAAAAGGAGATAGCGATTGGACAGGCAATTACGGAAATTGAGCAACTTTGTGGTAAAAGAATGGAGTCAAAACAAATCACAAAGAAAATCAGTAATATGAAAGCTGTAGCAAAAAAGAAGACGGACGCAAAGGCAACAGGAAACAAAAAGATTAAACTAAATCATTGGCAGCAACAACTATTTTCGCTGATATCATCAGATAATCCAACCTTAAACAAGATTCCAGGTGAGATTTTGAAATAAATGATTTTCCTCATATAATAAATGCATTTCGGTTTCATTATATGTTGCATACTCTATAAAATTTCGAAGGTAAGGAAGAACATTTTGCAGTATTTCATTCTTTCTTGTGGTACAGCTGCACGTGAGGGAGGTGTGCCAGGGAAAGAGGGTCCTTCTTTAACACCAGTAGAATCACAAAGCAGGCCCAAGAGACCTACAAAACGTCAGCGCATGTGTGACTTTGAAACTGAGGAAAGTAGAGGTCTGTCCACCCCCGAGTACCAGAGGCTACTGATCAGTGAACAGCTAAAGTTAACAAGATTACAAATTGACTATTTTTCAAAAAAAAAAAAACTAGAACTTCTGGAAAACAAGAATAACTAGCCATTAAAGGTGCCATATTGTTACACTTTATTTAAATATATACACGTACAACATTTTCAGATGTTGGAATTAAAGTTTTTCTGTTGTAGCTGAATAATTGATTTACAAGTTATATATAATTTCAGCAATTTCATTTTGTTTTCTCAACCCTTCTGTACGTATTGCAGCATCGTCGCCAACATTTTCAATGCCATTTTACATTTTCAAAATCACCTGCATCACCATCAAGGTCGTCGAAATCATCATAATCATCAAGCAAGTACTTAACCACGTTATGTAGGATGAAACAACTTTCTATAAGTGTTGGTGTGTGTACTAAATTGAGTCTTACCTCGTAATGAAGAATTGGAAATCTTTTCTTTAGCTGTCCAAAACAGCGCTCGATTATACCGCGTTCTACCTTTAAGAGTTTATTAAATGCAATTTTTTGTGGTGTAACAGGATTGCGATAAGGAACCATTAACCAATGTGCCACTCCATAACCCTCATCTGTATCAACAAGGTGTTTATACTTCTCTTCATTACTGCACACGTTGCACTGTTACGCCATATGCGTTAGTCATGCACTGACCCAGACCACTGAATATCAACGCTGGTGAAACATTCCTCGGCATTACATGTAGCTTGTACATCTATGGAAGCATAACCTTTGTGGTTAATGCATTCATCTCCGTGATGATTTGATTTTGGAATCTTCACGTGTGTACAGTCGAGAACACCAACTGCAGATGGGAAATGGTACGTCCTCTGCCACTGAAGTTTAGCATCGTACATACCCTGTTGATCCGAAGGAAATGACATCCAAAAATGAGTTTTTTCAACTATTTTGTTTACTGCGTATGTGACAGTTCTTGACACTGTACTTTGGTGTATACCCATGTCTTCTCCAACTCCAACCCAGAAACGCGGGTCTCCAACGTATCTTAAAAAAGTCCTCATTTTCTGTTGACCGCTCAAAGCTCTGCCGCGCATTTTGTGATTTTCTCCCACAAAATAATCACTTAACCACGTAACATTTTCACTGCTAAATCTATATAACTTTTTGAAATCCTGTTCTTCGGGGTTCCTCCTTTGTATGTAGACCTTTCTTTCCCGAATATTCATAAACACAGCCATTTCTGATTCCGATAAACCTTTTGCTAAGCTAGCGAAGTCAGCATTGAGGCAGACTTCAGTTTTTCATAGCAATTGCTATGAAGCAAAAGCAATTCCTAGGTGTTATGCTTAACATTTCTAGCAATTGCTACTCGTCATAGCTTTTGCTTAACCTGGCCTACGTGATCTAGCTTTTGCTAAAGCAAAAGCAATTGCTACATAGTATTATGCATATATATCAAAGCATTAGCTGGATTTTGCTACAGATTTGAAGCAAAAGCAATTGCTTACTTTTTTATGCATACCACCCATGGTAGAGGTTGGCGATCATCCAACCAATACATGATGGAGATGTGATCAGCATCTTGGCACCCCCAGCCAGAAAGTTGACTTTCTAGACCAGCGTTCGCTATCTAGCATAGCTCCTCAATTTCCTCACGATGTTGAGTGGGCACCTGTCCCATACCTGGGACTTAAAATCTGCCCCCCCCCCCCCCCCCCAGAATTGGGATCAATCCCAGGCGCATTCTGGGTGCAGGGAACCAAAGCATGACGCCTTAGTCCACTATGCTATGGTGTCGGACTATTATTCTATCTACCTTATATTACAATAAACATTTGTGGTAATGATATTATTGCATATTTCATTGTAGGTATAATGCAAATAGGGGAATTAGTGGGTTTATTGATAGTCAAGTGTTCAAAGGAGTTATTGTTAGATTCTATTATCTTTGTATGTCCAGGATAGTAGTAAAGCCAGTAAGAAATATTTCAGTTAACTCCACAACAAAAGAGATATTTGACATAAATTGTATGCTTTAATGAGACCTATGTTTTTTGTGCAGAAAGATTTTTAATGTACAGTTTACCATTTATGCAAAAGTCATCCAGAATGAAGAGAACTTAAGATTATTACCTGAAAATTCAAGATTCATATTTCATTTGTTATGAAAATATTTTAAATACATATTTAAATTAAAATCTTTACCTATTTTTGAGAAAATCAAAATTATTCAAAATATTTCCACATAAACAATAGTTTTGGATTGGAGTACAGATTTTCTAAAAAATTCAAGTCACATCTTCAGAAAGTAGAGAATTGAGCTACCAAGTTTGGTATTCAGCCAGCTGTTCCTTATGGAGTTCTGCTATCTATAGACATGCGCACAGACTGTTTCCTAAAAGGGTATTATTATTATTATTATTATTATTATTATTATTATTATTATTATTATTATTATTATTATTATTATTATTATTATTATTATTATTATTATTATTATTATTATTATTATTATTATTATTATTATTATTTCTGGAAGTTTAAAACAATTATTTCCATTGAAATCTCGGAATCAAATGTTTAGTTGGAACAGTACCTTGTCTACCTACTGTGTGCATGGTAGAGATAGTACAAAAGTGAGGATATAGTGTAAGAATTACAACTATACTTGTAATTCTAGAACAAATGATAAACCATTTGCTTGGTGTGTATACAAATAAAATTCCAAAAGCCAGGCTTTATTGTTTTGCAAAGAGATATTTTAAGTCATCCAAGGAAACACTGGATTGAAAATGAAATTGTAAGATTATAACCAATACTTGAAAGCTAGAACAGGAGGGGTAGAAATTGAACTAAATAAAAAATTATAAGCAGCAGAAATTAAGTTATGATGTTCCTCAATAAGTGCTGCTGCATAGAACTAAAGGAAGTAATCTATATAGTGAGCACAGAATGTCAAACTTAATTGATTTGTACATATAGAAAGTTATCATTCAATAGGTTCACTTAGGATTTCCTGATACTACCAACCTAGAAGAAAAAAATATCTAGTTTCCTAGTGACAAAATGAACATTTAATCTCATAATGTGGAAACAAGAGAAGAACAAAAAGTTTCCATTTGGTTCTTTGCTTAAAACAAATTAATGCTAATTATTTTACCATAAAATTGCAATGAAAATATTTTGAAACATTCTATTATTTGAAGCAGAAGTTAGAAACAGTGATATATTTAACATTTGAAAGTAATGAGTTGGTAATTCAAACACAAACATCACTTAAATTATCCTTACTTGTTCATGTTTCGGAGAACGGTTTGTCCCCATCGTCAGCAGTTACCTGACTGGTTGGATCCGTGGTATTCTGAAGTGAAGCTGGTTGTCTGTGGTAGCATCTGTTGTCTATGAGATGAACTTCCAAAGAGAGTTTTCAGGCGGTAATTCCAAATTTAAAGTATACTGAAATATGAGCTGAATCTTTCTTGGCGGCGTATATGTTCTAGACGTTCTCGGGCTTCGAGCCAGGTAAGCAGATGTTGAGACATTGACGTTTCGGGAGCGTACATCTCTCCCATCTTCAGGATGTTGAATGACTTAGGGCTGGGGTGACCCATATATTTATATATATACTGGTCGCCAAGAAAATGACGCGGACCAATCAGCGAGCGGGCTCACGTTGGTGAATATGACAATCTCTCAGAAAACACTGCTGCTCTGGTCGCTGCTCAGTAAGCCAGATCTGTGTTTCCTGAAGATGGGAGAGATGTACGCTCCCGAAACGTCGATGTCTCAACATCTGCTTACCTGGCTCGAAGCCCGAGAAGGTCTAGAACCTAAGGTATACTGTTTGTTTTTTATGACTAGCAACTTTTCCCAAACATAGAGTTCGGCTGCATTACTGGCTGGCTTTAATAGTTTTATATTTGGTACAATTTCATGATCGGTAGACCAGAAATGGTGGGCTATTGCTGATTTTTCTATTTGTTTGTATTTCACACATCTCATATGTTCCTGTAATCTAATATGTAAACTTATTTTGATTTTTCCTATGTAGAACTTATTGCAGTCTGAGCAGTTGATGTTGTATATACCTGATTTCTTGTTTTCAGGTACTGGCTCTTTCAGGTTGTTGCATAATAAGTTTTTTAAACTGAATTTATTTATTGGGGTTAGGGTGATGTTGTACTTCTTGAATATCTTGTTGAATTTATGATGTACTCTGTGATGATATGTGAATTTCCTGAACTGTGTCTCGGTTTTTGATTCTGTTAATTTTGTGGTATCCAATACGTGTTTCTGTTTCTTGAATTTCCAAATTTTCTTTTCTATTAATTGTTTACTGTATCCATTAATTGCAGCTATGTTAGTCATGTGGTTATATTCTTTGTTGTATTCATTCTATTTCAATGGGATGTTGACTAGTCTATGTGCTAAGCTGTCCAAAACTGCATGTTTGTGGGGTGTAGGGTTGTAGCTATCGTGCTTGATGTAATTATCTGTTTGTGTTGGCTTCCTGTAGATTCCAAAAGATATGTTATTTAATTCATGGATTATCTTCAGATCTAAGAAAGGTAGTTAGCCATCTTTTTCTATCTCTATTGTGAACTTAATTGCTCTATTCTGCATGTTCAGTAGTTTTAAGGAATCTTGTATGAATTTGTGTGGAACAATGGCAAAAATATCATCAACATATCTATACCAGTATTTGAAGATGTATGGGAAGGTTGATGTAATATGTGTTTCAAAGTAGCTCATAAAGAGGTTGGCTAGGAAAGGTGAAAGTGGATTGCCCATTGTTAGGCCTGAGGTCTGTTGATAGAATTTACCATTAAATGTAAAGAAATTTTGATGTATGCATAAATGAGTAAGTTTTGTGAGATCTTCTATTTCTTCTGCTGAAATGTTAGTCTGTATGAGCCAATTCTTGAGGAGTAGCATGAGTTCATTTGTTGGAATACTGGGAAAAAGAGAGGTGACATCAAATAATACTAGTTTGTCTTCTGTGTCCAAATTCCAATTTGAGATCCTATCTACTAATTCTAATAAATATCTAATGGCTAGGCTGTGGAACTGTGGCAGTGATGAAAATGTATGTGCTAGATGTTTGGTCAACTTGAAGGTAGGTGCGTCTATGTTGTTGATTATGGGCCTCATTCTGGTTTATGAATTTTCGCAACGCATAAAGTCTCGGTAATACTGGGTGGTCTGGTTTGACTTTAGATTTCTGTATATCAGATAATATCCGGACTTCTTTTAAGGTTCTTTTGAATTCTTTCATACAGAGTTTTAGTGGGTCACTTCCCAATTTTGTGAATTCATTGGTAAGTTATTACTTTTAATAAATTATTTATTACTTATCAAGTAAGGATAATTTAAGTGATGTTTGTGTTCGAATTACCAACTCATGACTTTCATACAGTCTATTACTTTTAAGGTTGCAGATTATGAAGTAATAGCAGAGTTCTTAGCAATAAACTGACCAACTGAGAATCTCAGTGGTATACATATACCTTAAGTGCAAAAGGTACTGATAAATAGTAATAATGTGCCTCTGTTGCCCGTCTCGATAGTGTGGTGGTAGCATGTCTGCCTCACATTCAAGAGGTCCCAAGTTCAAATCTCGGCCAGGGTGAGTTACCTGGATAAGGTTTTTTCCGGGGTTTTCCCTTATCCTGAAAGGCAAATGTTGGGTAACTCTAAGCTCTATGGACCCTGGGCTCGCTTGACCATCATTTCACCCACTCCATTCATCGTCCGATATGACTTAACTTTGGAGGACGTAAATTATAACAACAACAAAATAATGTGTCTCTGTCTCTGTACAAATAGTACACAGGTCTGCATTTTTCCAAATGTATTTTCCCAAATATTATGCATATTCATTGCTAGTTTAGGAATCAATACATGTTCCTATATAATATAAACTTTTCTTTATGATGACCATAACACCACAGATTATTAATACAGAATGAGGGCAAATGAAACAGTCAGTTTATTTATTTAAAACTGGATCTAGCAGATAAGGTAAAATTTAGTGCATTATTCCAACTGAATTTCAGTGAAGGTTTCACAATCATCTACAAGGGCGATCAAATATAAATGGGATTTATTTTTTCAATTTATTGTATCAACAAAATCACTCATATACAGATTACTTTTCTACATAGTGTCCTGCCTTCGATACACATTTTCTCCATCAGATTGGCAAGTTTTTGATGTCATCCTTATAGAAAGAAGAAGGACGCGTGAGGAGCCAGTTGCGCACAAACTCTTCTACACTTGTGTCATCTTCAAACCGCTGTCCTCCTAGGTCTTGTTTCAGTGGTCCAGGCAAATAGAAGTAGCAGCGCGATAAATCTGGACTGTAAGGAGGGTGTTCCAGAGGTATCCAATGCATTTTCTCCAGTTTTTCCCAAGTTAAAGTGGCAGTATGTGGCCTCGTATTGTCACTGAGAAGACTGGCATTTCGGATCGGTTTTCGGCGCCGCTTGTTGCGATATGCAGCTTTTGCTCCATCCAAAATGTGACAATAATAGGATGCATTAACTGTCCTTTATTTGTGAACAAAATCCACCAGCAAAACGCCTGCGGAGTCCCAGAAAAAGGTTGCAAGCACCTTTCCAGCGTATGTGTGTAGTCTGACCTTAACCGGACCTGCTTCGCCTCCTCGCCGCCACTTCATGCTTGCTTGCTTTACTCTGGGTTGTAATGATGCACCCATGTTTCATCACAAGTCACAATGCGATTCAAGAAATCTTTTCCCTCATCCTAGTGATGTAGGTGTCTGACAAAGTTCCTGGCATAATGTTTTTTGTTACTGGTTGAGGAGATGAGGAATCCACCCGGCAGACAGTTTTCTGTAATAGAGTTCATCTCAGATGATTGAACATTTCCATAATTCCCAGGGAAAAACAATTTTGGATATTTTTATCCGCCAATCTTCTTGTATAATGTCACGAATGGCAACGATGTTGTCTGCAATGTTTGTCTGCGGTCTCCTTCTATGATGTTCATTTT
Source organism: Mantis religiosa (assembly GCA_030765055.1). Lineage (NCBI taxonomy): Eukaryota > Metazoa > Arthropoda > Insecta > Mantodea > Mantidae > Mantis > Mantis religiosa. The sequence continues at coordinate 207,617,854 of CM060950.1, read as the reverse complement.
CCACAGCTTCTCTTCCCACCACAAAATTTTTAGCCCACTCATACACTCGAGTCTTCAAAAGTGCTTCTTCCCCAAACTGTGCGCCGAGCCGTCTCAAAATTTTCGAAGGTTTGGTGCCCTTTTTTGCAAGAAATCTGATAATGATCCGTCGCGCAACAGACGTTTGCACTTCTTATTCACTCACGGCGTACTGGTGCAGCCCCGTTCTCCGCGGTGTGTGCACGTGCAATAACCCATCTCGAGATATTCCCACCAACTTACTCACAAAGTTTCTACTCAAAATTATTACCAACAGTAGCATTACATTAAAATTCCTGTCTATATTTGATCTACCCTCGTACAACTTGTGTTTGGTAAGCATCATCCCATTTGGATAAAAAGATAACATAAAAAGACTCAGTTTTGTTAGAGCTACAGAAAAGAATGTTGAATCTGAATGTGTGACATGTGAAGTCACAGTGAACCAGACACTATAAGCTCTGGCCAAGAATAATTGGTGTACTGTACAGAAACACATTCGGTCCAGTGGTTTGGATTATGAAACTAGCAAACAGTGGAATCAACAAATGGAATATTTGAATGTCATAAGACAAAACTTGTAAGCATGGAACAGGAGCTACCAGTTAATGCATTTCTTTCTATAAGCATAATGTAAATTATTTCACAAGCTTTGCTGGAGAAATTGATGCAATTTATACTTCCTTACAAAATCTATTTGTCTGGAAAATAACCTTTCCAACATATTTTCCTTATCAGATTCCAAAGTAGCTATTCAGGCCACTACTTTAACTGGCTGCCCTAAAATGGAAAACATTAAATAAAATGCATAATATGATTAAACATCTCATAGTTTTCCAATCGGTCTATCTCACTGTGAAATGTTTGGAAATGAGCAGGTTGATATGTTGGCCAAGAAGGATTACAAATTTGCTCAAACAACAAAACAAAATATCCTCTACGAAACAGTTAAAGATTAATTAAAAACATTGTGACAATCATTTATGACAAAATTTCTTACTTCCTGTGAAAAACCTAATTGGAAGAATCTCCAAAATAAACTTAAACAGTTCCAGATTTCCCTAGAAAATCATCTTTTCCAATATTCAGATGAATCACAGTCCATGATTGAGTTAACATTTGTTCAAGAGTGAATTAATGACTTCTTTCAGTGATTTTATCGTGGTAAAGATGACTTAATGATTATTAGATCACTTTACTATATGAAATTCTCAAGTATCAAGATTTAGTCTATAAATGAAGCAAGAAAAAGAAAGATTTTATCATCAAATTCTGAGCATTAGATACACAAATACCCACTTGGCTGAGTGGTTAGACCACTCAGCTCTCAATAGGGTGACCTGTGTTCGATCCCATGTGACAGCAAAGTGAAATTTGTGGTGGACAACATGGCACTGGGGCAGATTTTCTCCGGGATCTCCGGTTTCCCCCACCATCTCATTCCACCAGTGGTCCACGGGCCCAAATGACCTTGATGTCGACGGGCCCTAAAACACCACACACCCACCAGTGCTCCATCTCCATTTCATATATCATCAGTGTCACTGTCTGCGGTGCTGTATGTTGTAAAAGCAGTCATGAAACACTACACCCACTTGTAAGGATAAATTACCTATTACCATTAAATTTATTAGGAGGAAACAGCCTGTGAAAAAGAAATTACTGCCTTCATTTTGGAATTTCATACTCCAAAAAATGAAAATGGACTAATAGCAGCCTTTCAGCAAAAAATGTACAGGAATCAGTATGGAAATTTAACATATATTTCGTTACAACCCCCTTCATGTAATGACTTTTACTCGTATAATATAACAACAGTTTTATATCTCATCTGAGATTTGAAAGCAGAGAATCTGAGAAATGTGACATAGTAGCTGCAATAAAAGAAGTTTAAGAATTTTTGTGCAGGAGAGGAGGTGGAGTTACAGAGTAACGTATGAAATGTTTGGAACCTCAGACATGTTCAGAAGATTGGAGCACATGTTCCCAAAACATGCTAACAGAGATTTAAAAAAAGTGACGTTAGTGGTATTAGTACCGACTCATCTTAAGTACATATGACATACGAAAGTCGTATCTTGGTTCAAGTCACGACTGCCCAGTGTGATCTTCTATATATTGTGGTTTCCCTGCTCATTAAGGTAATTGGTGGGGTGCTTTCTCTTCTGTCACTCATTTTGGTATCTCCCTTCAGTTAAATACAAAACTAAATTGTACTACAGTTTTCTTTTCTTCCCAAAATGTACTATAATTTGTAGCAGAATTTGCGTTTAAGTTAAGCATGTAGAGTCGTTTTTCTCAATTGAAAAGTGGATTTCTACTAACAATGCCTTCACAACAGTTATAAAATAATCCTCGGTCATACTTGTGAATAAACATGAGTGTACAATGATATCTCAGCTCTTACACAGTTGTAAGGGTGGCATGCATACACATACATAATTTCACAATACATTTTACAAAGAAATGTGTGTGGCAGTTGCAGGGAATAAATTTCAAATGTCTGAATTTAATAATTTCTTACAGAAATGTTACAACATACCCAATGACTCAGCTCTGGTGAAATTACTTGAGTTCTTGTTGTGTCCACATCTTAGAGTCATGAATCTGGGGGATTCTTCAATCTGCATCTAAACCCTGTTTATTTTATTGCAAAGTTCAGAAGACAATAAATACAAGGTACGTCAGAAAAGTACGGTGATTGTTCATTGAGAGATATGTCAAGAGGTGCCCTCTATCATGTAAATCATGAAATGAAGCAGTGGTACATGCTGTGACCCAGCTAACAAAGTCAGTGTAAGCACTCCTGTCATTGCAAAATGGAGCAACACGTTGACATAAATTTCTGCTTCAAATTAGAGGAAATGGTGAAGGAGACTCATAGAATGTTAGCGCAAGTGCACGATGTTGAAGCAGTGAGTGAAAAGTATGTATTTGAGTAGGTTAAACGATTGCAACGGATGCATGTGGGTGATAGGTGACTGTCTTTACGAATTGTAGTAAAAGAGTTTGAGATACACAGAGACAATGTAAGCACTATTATTCTCCAACATTTGAAAAAGTGGAAGATTTGTGTAAAATTTTTGCCGTACACAAGTAAAAAGCAAGCTGGATAGAAAAGTAGCTAACACAAATCCGCAGGTTTTCGAATTCATTATATGTAGGAAATGTGATCTGGCACTCCCAATATGGTCCGGAGTCCAAGCGACAGTCAACGTCATGGTACCTATCTTCCCCGACGCAGCTGACCCCCCCCCCCCCTCCAAAAAAAGACGATATTGGTCACGCTTTCCGATAGCAAGGGCTTGATCCAAAATGACCCGAGGTTCAGCGAACGATCACGAGAGAGTTTTGCAACGCATCCGGCTAGTTCGGCTAGAAATGTATGGGAGTGATGGAATGTCCTCCACAGCAACGTCCGTCCGCACCCTGCCATCCGCTTACTAAACTTTCTCGCTAGACATAAAAGTGATTTTTCTTCAACTTTCTCCTTATTCTCAAGATTTGGCGTCGGCAAACTTGCCCCTCCCCCGAATTAAATAGCCCTGAAATGCCTATTACGCTTCGCAGGCTGTGACCTTGGTGTTTCGAGCGATTCCACAAAAAGCGTTTGCTGACATTTTCCAACAGCCTTACAATCGATGTCAGATGTCGAAAGCGAGAAAATTCGCTTAGTGTATTTTATCCGAAATTAGTGCATGTTTTAAGTCTATGACCCATGCATTCAAACGAACGGCAGAGACGGTCAGAAAAGCTCTCAAAATTAAATGTGTTGATATCAGTACTGAAAAAGGATTTCTTGAAACACCCATGTCGTGTTCAATGTTATAATCAGCAACTGCTGTACAGTAGCGACGATAGCTCTGTGCCGGTGACCTACTTCCTTCACGCACTGAAGAGAGTGTATGCCCAAGCGCCACTTGCATCTTCTGCTGTCGCTGGAAGATGTGAGACTGAATGCAGCACGGCCACATTTCAGACTCGGCTTTCGTAAAACGCATACCTTAAGATATATGAGCACTTGTTCATCTTAGCTACTGAGAAACAACGGATGTTCTATACTACTTCATCTTCTCTACCGTTTTACTACTTTGCTCTCACAAATGTTTTAATTTACAGGAAAATAAAAATCTGGGGTGATGCCTTTGTGGTTTGTAGCGAATGGAAGCGAGCTAGCCGGTTCTCGTGGCCATGGTCGTTAAGAGTGTTTGGCATTGGTGCTGTCACGTAGAGGTCCGCATTTTGATCCTCGGGAGGGTGTGGGTGGTTTTTTTTTTTCGTGTAAATGTGATGTATGTAACGACTAATAAACCATAAGAAAGAGAACAGTGGAAAATAAACCGACAAAAGAATGATAGAAAGTAAATATGGTAAAATGTGACTCATCATATTGTTGTTTATTCACAGAATGGCGGCTACTGTGGTGGGTGCGAGATCGTGCTGCTCACTGGATAATGTATTGCACTCATCACAGAACACCAGGTTAATGTTATAACTACAAACAACTTTAAATATTCTGGTCCAGTTTGTTTCTCTTTACTTCCGACACAAAAACACACTCTCGCACGCATTCACACACACAGAGAGAGAGAGAGAGAGAGAGAGAGAGAGAGAGAGAGAGAGAGAGAGAGAGAGAGAGAGAGAGAGAGAATTTTGTCAACAAGGTATTCTAATCATCAGCCAAATATTCTGTACCTGACAGCTCACTATCGTCATCGCGTTCTTCTTCTTCTTATTCTTATTCTTCTTCTTCTTCTTCTTCTTCCTCCTCTTCTTCGTCTTCTGTTTTCTCTCCACTGCAATTACTATCGCTCTTTCCTGAGACTTGTGCAATAAAGCTCTATTATATTTTGGAAGATTCCTTCTTTTATAGTGTGATCATTTTCAATTTTTTCAACAAGCAAACACACATTTTCCACTTTTCTCCACTTACATCCGTAACCCGTTGTTGACACAAGCGCACGTCTTGTAGTTAAAAAGTTGTGTTACGACCTGCTATCCATTGTTTGATGTTGGCCCAAATGAGTTCTATGGGGTTTAGGTCAGTTGTATAGGGTGGATGCGCCTTGATGATTCTTTAGAGCTCTATTTCCAATATTTGTCCTTAAAAGGGCACGTTTCTTGACATAAGCCATTCCTGCACAGCTTGTTTTTGTGAAGTAGCTTGCAGAAGCTTTATTGATCTGCACGTTATGATATGCAGCATTATCTATCACTAAAACCGACTTAGGGGGCAAATTAGGAGTTAGCCATTTCTTGTGACAGCGGGCACGGTTTTCTCCTGAATATAAAAATTAAAAATTGATTAACGAAATATACAGCTGTCAAAGTAGTCAATGTCAGTGATCCTTTTCGGTACACGATGTACCTTCCAGGTATTGCAAAGGTGGTGCTTTGTTCCTCACATTTTCCCCTTTAATATTTTACGAACTGTCCTCTCAGGTATTTTTGTTGCTGCACTCGCCCTCTCCGGCACTTTCTTCAATGGTACTATCATATCGCCAGAAGCTGCTTCCCGTTTCATGAAGAGATGGACATTATTAACAACCTCACGTGTTTGGCTGTGAAGTGCTTTCTACCAAATTTGATTCGAATTGGAGGCATTTTGATCTAAATAAGAAAATATATACACCAACCATACATACAGACAAAACACTAATCTTCAGTGCGATTCATAACATTACCCAAAACACGAAATTTACCTTCGCGAAGGTAATACATGTTTTTTGTCCATCTTCAGACTAAATTCTCAAACTGATGCTTAAAATGGCATATCACGTCACAATTTTTAGATATTTTAGATACGTGTAATCAAAAACTAGTTCGCGTACTAGCCGGTAACACGCGTTTCATAGGTTGCCACTCTTGTCCTACACGATTACTTACACATGCACTTACAACTTAAAGGTGAAAACGTGTACAATTTAACAGGCCTCTGCTTAAAAAATTCTGACCTTCAACAAGAAAATCCTGAAAGTGAAATACATTTCCTACAGCAAGTAGACTTGAATGATTTAGCACGTGAACTTAAATTTGTCAACAGAATCTGAATTTCTATGTTCCAGACTGCAACAATGGAAATTATTTGCACTTGGTACAAAAATAGAGTTTCGAAATAAACATGAGAGATTTGGAAAATATTTCTCACTGGAACAAATATATGTTTCTGTATAGACATCAATAGTCTAATGAATGAATAGGAATTGAGCATAAGCCAACAGAGTGGGATTGTTTATTGACTCGTCAAAGTTCAGCTTAAAGGCTGTGTTACCTAATAATGGTAACGAACTTCCATCTCTTCCATTCTATAGGTCTTAGTGAAAGTTGTGGAAGTATGGCCAAGATTGATCGTGTTTTAAAATATGAGGTTCATTGTTGAAATATATGAATGAATTCCTGTATTTCCTTAAGTGGAACATAGGGCCTGCTAAATCGTGCAAACCCGAGGTCCGTAGGCATCGGGTTGAGGATCAGAGGTTTCCTAATCAGAGAGATTCTGGGATGAGTGATCAGCTCAACGCCGGTAGTGAAATTACGAGAGAGATGAGGTGATAGGAAAGATGATGGAGAAATTGGTGGAATGCTGGCGGGGGAAACCAGAGGGCCTGGAGAAAACCCACCCCATTGCCATGTTGTCCACCAGAAATCTCACTTCGGTCGCTTGGGATCTAACCCGGGTCGCCTTGACGAGAGCCAAGCGCTCTAACCACTCAACCATGTGTTGGAAAATTTGGGTGGTGATGATGATGATGATGATGATGATGATGATGATGATGATGATGATGATGATGATGATGATGATGATGATGATGATGATGATGATGTATATAAGGGCGCTCAACTACGGCGGTCATCAGCGCCCTTTAAGAAACTCGTAATGGCAAAAGCCAGATATAAAAATTTCTAAACTAAACAAGTGTAAATAAACCTATTAGAACTACACGTACATAGAAAAAAAGTCAATCTATACCTACTCAAAATTTCTTTCACTAAAACCTAAAGTCTAAACTAGAAAAGAACCTAAAAGCCTTCTCCACTACTGTGTTATCAACCGCTAGCATTTCTGCAAAGCTGGCCGGCAGCTGCAGAGCCATCCTAAGGTCTGCTAGGTAAAAACACTCTAGCAGCACGTGTCGTACAGATAACGCTTCATTGCAAAACGAACACAGTGGAGCAGGCTCCTTTTAGAAAGAAAACTGAGTAAAAAAGCAGTGCCCAATACGCAACCGAGCCAAACTCACCTCCTCGCGACGAGATGACCGACAGGAGGTAACCCAGGGAATCGGAAGTTCTTTCACAGATCTAAGTTTATTATTGCGGAGAGCGGGCCACTCTTCCTGCCAGCAGGTTTGCACAGCTCTCCGCAATACGGCCCTAAAATCTTCCGATGTCGCAGATGGTACTCGAACCCTGGGCTTTATGGTAGCCGTCTTGGCTGCCGAATCCGCCATTTCATTCCCCCGCAAGCCTACGTGACCAGGGATTCATGCACACACCACGCTTACGCCAGAAGCGTGTACAACGTGGAGGGCATCCTGGATATGCTGCACAATATGGTGGTAATTGTACAGCTGCCGTAGGCTTTGAAGTGCACTGAGGGAATCACTCAGGATTAAGCAGTCACCCAACTTTCGTCGACGTACGTGTAAAATGGCCCGGTATATTGCCTAAAGCTCTGCAGTAAAAATGGAAGTGCTAGTGTGGAATCCGAATGTTTACGGCTCGGTTCCACACACGTAAGAACAACCAACACCACTTGAGTTCTTGGAGCCATCTGTATAAATTATATAAAGGTCCTCATATCGCGATAAAAATTCTAAAAACATGCGCGGATAATAGACATAGACATGGTAGATGTATCATATTTAGTCATGCCCAGATCTACGTGGGACGCTCTGCACAACCATGGAGGGTATGTCCTCTGCCCCCTAGGATACATCTTAGGCATTTCGGTATCGAGCTGTCTAAGGAGCTCCCGGAAACGAAAACCAGGTGGCTTTGGTTTAATAGAAGTGTTCCTATAACGCACGTACATGAAGGTGTTAAAGAATGGCGTAAACGATGGATGTTTCGGCATGCAATGAAGTCCACAGCCATAATTTGCTAATAACATGTTGCTCCTGTACTGCAGAGGAGTTTCTGTAGATTCAGCATACAGGCCTATTACTCGGCTCTTTGGAAATGCCCCAACTGCTATACGTATGCCACAATTATGGACTGTGTGTAATCTCTTCAGCACAGATTGTCGTGCTCAGCCATAAACGATACTTCCGTAATCTAATTTGGAACGAATAAGTGCGCGATAAAGTCGCAATAACACTGTGCGATCCGCTCTCCACGATTTTCCACTTAGTACCCGCAAGATATTTAAAGATCGGTCACATCGTGCTTTCAGTTGTGCTATATGTGACGACCAACTAAGTTTTCTATCAAATATCAATCCAAGGAACCTCGTCTCATTTGAAAAAGGTAGTAGATCAGCGCCTATACGGAGCCTTGGTGGCAGTCGACTCTGCTGACGCCATAAGTTAACTCAGATTGTTTTCTCAGCGGAGAATCGGAAGCCGCTTTTTAAACTCCAATTCTTAAGGTTGTCCAAGGTGGTCTGTAGACGGCGCTCTAAAAACGGTGTGCGCTGAGATGTACAGTAGACGGCAAAGTCGTCTACAAATAGGCATGACGAGACCCCCGGATGTACACATTTCGAGATAGAATTAATCGCAGTAGCAAACAACGTAACACTTAGTACCGATCCCTGTGGTACACCGTTCTCTTGAACAAATAGATTCGAAAAAACCGAGCCAACCCTTACTCGGAATACGCGGTCTTTCAAGAATTCCTGAAGGAAGAGTGGTAGGCGTCCACGTATACTCCAGGTGTGCAGAGTACGTAGCAACCCTGCGCGCCAACACGTATCATAGGCCTTTTCGAGGTCAAAAAATATTCCGACGGTTTGACAGTTTTTAAGAAATCCGTTCATAATCTGTGTCGACATGGACACAAGATGATCCACTGTTGAACGGCGTCGCCGAAAACCGCACTGGATATTATTCAGTAGGTTGTGCGTTTCCAGCCACCATACCAACCGCCTATTTATCATGCCTTCCATCACCTTGCATATGCAACTGGTGAGGGAAATAGGACGGTAGCTGGAAGGGAGGTGACGGTACTTGCCAGCTTTCAAGGTATAATGGTTGCTTCTCGCCACTTGTCAGGAAACGTGGCATCAACCCAAACACGGTTATAGACCTCGAGCAGGAATGCCTTACCTCCAGGTGAGAGATGCTGTAACATTTGAACGTGGATTCCGTCCGGTCCTGGTGCTGTCAGTCGTGATGATGAAAGAGCGTGTTCTAACTCTGCCAAGGTGAAGAGACGGTTATTGTCTTCAAGGTTTCTGGAACTAAACACGAAACCTTGAGATTCTACCTTAGTCTTAATTGAGATGAACTCAGTAGCATAATTATTTGAGCTAGACACCTGAGTGAAAGCACAGTTGAAGGGGTTAGCCACGACAAACGGATCAACAACAACTCCTGCAGTTGTTTTCAGACCAGCGATTGGCAAGTGGGTTGATTTTCCGGCCACGCGCCTTAACCTATCTCATACAACAGAGGAAGGTGTGCATCTGTTAAAAGATAATACAAAGTTGTTCCATGAGGTCTTTTTGCTATCCTTAATTATTTTCCTAGACTTTGCACGCGCTTTCTTGTACTCAATTAGATTACTTAGGGTAGGGTGTCGTTGAAATACCCTTAGAGCACGTCTACGAGCACGAATAGCATTCCGGCAGTCGTTAGTCCACCATGGGACAGGAAATTGACCGGGGTGGGTAGCCGAACGTGGAATAGATTGTTCTGCACCGGAAAGAATTTTCTCTGTGAGATGATCAACTAAATGATTCACAGAATCGTGCTCGTTGTAATCAAAGACAGCCAACTGGGTGTATAGGTTCCAGTTGGCACGATCAAAGCGCCATCTAGGGATACGTGAGGAAGACACATCTTGTGCTAAGAGACTAAGAAGGCTTGGGAAGTGGTCGCTGGAATTTAAATCAGAGATGACATTCCACTGTAATGAAATTGCTAACTGGGATGAACACACTGCCAAATCGATGTGTGAATAGGTGTTAAATGCGTCTGAAAGGAACGTTGGCTCTCCGGTGTTCAGGAGAACCAAGTTATTGTTCTCCAAGAATTTTGCAAGTATGTTGCCTCTCGAACATGCCCGATTTGAGCCCCAAAGTGGGTGATGGGCATTAAAGTCTCCAACTATTAGAAATGGTGTTGAAATTTAGGAAACTAGATCTTCAAGATCAGCTAACGAGAGGTCTTCTGATGGCGGTACATATACATTGCAAATGCAAAATTCGATTGATGGAAGCTTAATACTTACAGCTACAGATTGTATGTCAGATTGTAGCTGTAACGAATCTACAAATATGTCATCCCTGAGGAGCATCATAGTGCCCCCGTGAGCAGGAATGCCCTCTTCTGTTTCAATAGCACACCTAAGTGGTGTGTAGCGTCTGATTTTAAACTTGTCTTGTGGTCGGAGCTTAGTCTCTTGTAAGCATACGAATAACGGTTTATGCTTACTGAGCAAAAGTTCCAGTTCTGGCCGATGTGTTCTTAAACCTCGTATGTTCCATTGTAGGATAGCCATTGGAACTATGGATATAAGCTGTAAAAGTTGGTCTACATTAAGACGACTTCAACGGTGGCCGAATCAGTTTACCCTTTTTCTTCGGTGTGGGGCTAACACCTTTTTCGTCCGGTTTATCCTGGCGCTTTCTCGTTGCCGTTCTTGCAGTGTGATCCGTATCCTCTTGGTCCATCTCTTCGGCGGAGGAGGCCCCTTTCCCTAAAGAGAACTTAGGTTCGAGGGCTTCAAATCTACTGGACACAGAGATCGACGAAGATGACAGTCGTCGATCCGAATCATCACCAGAAAGCTCCTCAGAAAAAGAGCTTTGGGATGTCCTAGAGCCTTCCTGGCCGCGCCGTGGCTCAGTGGTTAGACCGCTTGGCTCTCACCAAGGTGGCCCGGGTTCGATCCCAGGCGACCGCAAAGTGAGTTTTGTGGTGGACAACACGGCGCTGGGGCGGGTTTTCTCCGGGATCTCCGGTTTCCCCCGCCATCTCATTCCACCGGTTCTCCATCTTCATCTCATGTATCATCAGTGTCATTGCCTGCGGTGCCGTATGTAGTAAAAGCGGGCGTTAAACACTGTACATTTCATTTTCAGAGCCTTCCTTCTTTCTGGGGATACAGGTCGAATCCTTAAGGAAAGCTGTCCTCTTGTAGCTGGTCTTAAAATACTTCTGGCGGTGGATCGTATACTACAGGCCTGTCATACTTAGATGTCGAAGTCGACGGTTTGACTGGGGACGGGGCTGAGGTTTTAGTTTCCTTCGTCCGTTTAGGCGATGTAGTTGCCGACGCTGGTGTTGGTTTTGTAGAATTCAGTACTTGTGTCGAGACAAGAATTTTATCTGAGATGGTAGCCTCACCTGCAGCGCTGGTTTGCGTTGCGATTACTTTTCTCGGAACGGGCTTAGCTAAGACAGAGCTATAGGTACCGCACCTGGGGACGGAGAGCAGGCGAGTACGCAGGAGTTTCCGGGCGTCCGAGAAGGACACCTTCTCCTTAACACGGATTTCCTGAATTGCCTTTTCTTCCACAAATCGTGGGCAGTTCCTGAAACTAGATGGATGCACCCCGGCACAGCTTATACATTTAATGGGCAAGGAGCACTCACCATCGTGTAATGCCAAACCACAGTTGACGCATGCTGGAGATCCGTTACACAGTTGGCTATTGTGACCAAAACGCTGACACTTGTAGCACCGCACGGGGTTTGGTATATAGGGCCTAACCTCAATACTCTCATATCCTGCCTTAATCTTTTGAGGAAGATCTACCCGATCAAAAGTAAGGAACAGGGTAGGAATAGGCAGCAATTCCCCACGATCTCTGCGCTGTACTCGGTAAACACAAGTAACTTCCTGGTCTTTCAGGTTCTCCTGGATCTCCTCGTTCGACATACCGTCCAACGCACGGGTGGTTACCACCCCGCGCAAGGAGTTCAGGCTCTTATGTATCGTAACGGTTATAGGATAACTGCCTAGCATGCTTGCCTTCAATAATGATGCTGCCTGGGAGTTAGAATGCGCATCAACCAGGAGCGTGCCGTTTCGCGATCGTATACAAGATTTGACAGGACCAGCAGTTTTGTCTAATCCCCTCTGGATGGTAAAAGGGTTAACTGTCGTAAACTTCTGGCCTTCTTCAGTTCGACTGATTACCAAGTAGCGAGGACCACAAGATTCGACTACTTCTTTTCCATTGCTACCACAATTTTTTGAATTGTTTTGTAAAGTAGGGTTTACCATAATAGTTGGAGTAAGTTTCATCCCCCAGTGCTCCCCGCCCACCATGGAGCCCAATAAGGGGTCATCCCACTGGGATGACAGGGCCACACGGGCCACACAGGGGATATAGCGAGCTCGCCGTCCCACTCACCCTGGAGTTCGGTACAATACCTAGTCCTGGCCGATTGATTAGAGGTGGGTTAGTCCCTAACCTCCCTATTAGGCGAAGCAGAAAACAAAGTAGTGTATTAGAAATGCGCACCCTCCCCGAATTCAGAAGAACACTGTTACGAGCTCAGATATGCAGGACAACCAGCAGGACTAACCTTTCCACCGACACGGATCTCCACGCACGGCCTACACGTGGGTGGGCCTGTTGACCGTCTCCCTCAACCACGAAGAGGAGCCCAAACGAGGGAGACTGTTGGCTCGGGACCCCGGTTGCGCCAACCCCGTACCTACCGAAGTAGGCCCCTGGGGGAAAATTTGGGTGGCCTTAAAATAATTGCCTGCTTGGATTGCAGGGAGGATTCACAAAATATCGTTTTATGTGTGTTTTTTATTTTTAATTTTTGCGGGACAGCCGTGATACCAAAATAATGACCTGATACAACAATGGAACAAGCAGCAGGAATATGTACCAGGGGGAAGTAATGGAAAGATAGAGTCAGACTGAAAAATTCATTGCCATAGCCGGGATTTGAACCATGGATCTTCTGGTTGCCTTCCAGCCGCTCCAACCCTTGAGCCACTAGGGCCAGCGTGCCGACATGACATTAAATTCTCCATCTGACTCGTGTTTTTCCCGGTAAACCACTTAGGAGTTGTCATAAACACATGAGAGAACTACCTTAATGTTGACTTACAACATGTGAGTACTTTATGGCCCGAGATTTATAGGTAACCACTATTAGGTCAATTAATGGAAATTAATTGTTCTTTCACATTGGCCGTGTGTAGGCTAAAGTATGGAAAGACAGAGTCAGACTGAAAAATTCAATGCCATAGCCGGTATTTGAACCACGGATCTTCTGGTTGCCGTCCAACCGCTCCAACCCTTGAGCCACTATGACCAACGTGCCGACATGACATTAAATTCTCCAACTGACTCGTGTTTTTTCGGTAAACCACTTAGGAGTTCTCATAAACACATGAGACAACTACCTTAATGGTGACTTACAACATGTAAGTACTTTAAGGCCCGGGCTTTATAGGTAACCACCATTAGGTCAATTAATGGAAATTAATTGTTCTTTCACACTGGTCGTGTGTAGGCTAAAGTATGGAAAGACAGAGTCAGACTGAAAAATTCAATACCATAGCTGGGATTTGAACCACGGATCTTCTGGTTGCCGTCCAGCCGCTCCAACCCTTGAGCCACTATGGCCAACATGCTGACATGACTTTAAATTCTCCAACTGACTCGTGTTTTCCCGGTAAACCACTTAGGAGCTCTCTCTAAGGGGGGAGTAATGTAAAACTAACACCAGTCGTTCAGCCTCATAAGATTCTTCTCCCTGCCTTGCATATAAAACTTTGGCTGATGAATAATTTTGTTAAGGCACTCAACAAGGACGATAGTGGATTTGCATATTTGCAAGCCAAGTTTCCACCGTTAACTTACGCAAAATTGAAAGAAGGAATTTTTATTGGACCTCAAATCCAAAAACTCGTGAGAGGGAAATGTTTGTAGAAACGTTACAAACGGTGAAATTAACAGCTTGGCAATCATTTCCAAGAATTATTTGACATTTTCTTGTAAACACAAAGGAAAAAAACTATAAAACTATGGTCTCAAATTTGCTGAAATGCTGCAATGACATGGGTTGTAGAATGTCTTTGAAGATCCATTTCCTCTATTCACATTTAGACCTTTTTTCTGGAAAATCTGAATGATGTTTGTGATGAACAAGGACAACAGTTTCGTCTGGACACTTTGGTCATGGAGAAGGTCATAAAGACCCAGTAATAATGGAGGATTATTGTTGGTATCTTGTGTGAGAGAGAAGACAGCAATACAAAAGTCAATCACAGGCTATCAGGTATCTTTAAGCGGAGTTACAGGTATATTCCTTAAATATATAGTCCAAATACAAAGTGCATCTGAAAAGTTCGGTCAATGGTCCCAGGAAATATAACAAACAAATTTTCCAAACAAAATACCTTTACTGGCTTTCAAAGTAATCACCACAGCTACAATACATTTCTGAAATCGTCTGTAAAGCCATTGGAAACTGTAAGCAAGCGCTCCTTCTGGAATCGCTTGAAGCACTATGGTCAGGCGTTGTTTGATACCTGCAACCTTTGCGAAGTGTAAGCCTTTCAGTGTTAATTTAAGGCGGGAAAGCAAAACGAAGTCTACAAGCATCAAATCTGGAGAATAAGGATGGTGTGGAAGAACAGCCATCTTGCATTAAGCGAGAAAGTTGAGCACGCGGATCGCAGTGTGCGATCGACATTGTCGTGCAGGAAATTCCACTGTCCACTCCAGTACAGTCCTCGCCGAACTCGCCGGATGCGTAGCAGCAGCCGTTTCAAAACTCCCTTGTAGAGTAGATTAGATTGACTTGCGTTCAGTAGGTTCACTTGTAGCCAGAAAAGGTTGTGAACATTGAACATGTCCAGAGGTATAAAGTTTAACAGCATATATATATATATATATATATATATATATATATATATATATATATATATACACAAAAGTTAACATAAGACAGATATTATAGTATACAGGCAATATGAAAAACATTATGGAAAACAAAGCAGGAATAATTTATATATGATACAAAATGAAACACCTTTTAAACCAGCTTTCACTTGGCTTATTCCAGTACGTCTCAACCTTTTTGCAATGGATACCATTCTTGTAATTTATTAAATACATATACATTAAAAATAAACTTTCAACTTGCATCAAATATTTATTAGTAATGATTTCTCATTGGAACAGTTAAATACTACTTATAGAGCTACAGAAGCATTATCAGGATAATTTGTCATTCCGATAATCTTGGACAGAATAAAAAGATTTTGAGCAAAGGTACTCTCTAACAGCTTTCTTAAAAGCACCGAAATTATCAACTTTTTTTAAGAACATTAGGAAGTGCGCCAAATATTTTGATAGTTTCATAATGCACACCTTTCTGGAAGCAAGAAAGTTTAGCACTGGGATAATGGATATTATACTGTTATCTAGTGTTTATTTTGTGAATTACATTATTTGTTGCAAATAAGGCACGATTGCATACAAAGAATTTTAGGATCGAGAATATATACATGCAAGGAGGCGTTAATATCTTCAATCTTGTAAAAAGATCTTTACAGGAGCATCTGTTGTGGGTGTTAGTAATGATTCTTATAACCCTCTTTTGCATAAGAAATATATATTTTTTTTTACTTTCTACTGAGTTGCCCCAAAATAATATTCCATATTCCATAATAGAGTTAAAGTATGCATAACATACTAATTTAAGTGTGTCAATAGAACTCACATTAACCAGCTCTCGGATAGCATAACTGGCAGATCTGAGTTTAGGTAAGATATAATTTATGTGAGCTTTCCAACCTAAACATCTGTCCACTTGAAGGCCCAGAAATTTTATGCTGTCAATTTCTTCCAATAACATATCATTAATCCCGATTTCTATTTCAGTATGTGATGTACGACAGGTTATAAATTTGACCACTTTTGTTTTGTCTAGATTTACAGATAATTTGTTCGCTTTAAACCAGCATGACATACAGTTCAACATGTAATTCATTTTAATTATACACTCGTTTAAATTTGTACTGGTCACCAGGACACTAGTGTCATCAGCGAAAAGAACTGTACTTGCAATGTCCTTTATATAAAGTGAGAGGTCATTTATATAGATGAGAAATAATAAAGGCCCTAACACGGAACCTTGGGGTACTCCATAAGTTACTACTTTCCAGTTCGAAGTTTGTTTTTCATAACCAATATCACTGACAGCTACTTCAACACTCTGTTTTCTTTCATTTAGATATGATACAAACCATCTTAAATGTTCACTTTTTAGCCCATAGAATTCCAATGTTTCTATAAGAATGTCATGATTAACACAATCAAAAGCCTTTGCTAGATCACAAAAAATTCCGCCTACATGTCTTTTATCATTTAAGGCAGTCAACACTTCATGTGTAAGTTTGTAAGTTGCATTATTAGTCGATATTCCCTTTCTGAATCCAAACCGATCACTGACAAGTATGTTGTTATATTCAAGGTGTTTATACAGTCTGGTGAACATTGCTTTTTCAAGAACTTTTGAAAAAATTGGCAAGAGAGATATTGGTCTATAATTGGAAACATTAATGCGTTCACCTGTTTTGTAAACTTCAACGTTGACAGTATGACCCTCGGGTACACATTCATGTTTGATAAAGCTCTTGTTTGCTGTCAAAAAGGCGATCAGCGTCGTCTTAATCTTGGTTTCTTTTTCAGTCGACTATTTTTTGAGAGGTGGGGAAGACGATGCACAGCATGCCATTGACTGTCACTTGGTCTCCGGATCGTATTGGTAGAACGAACTCTTCTCATCTGTAATGATGGTTTCCAAAGTTGTGGATTGCGCTCAGACTTGTCGACAAAATTGCCGGACGCTTCCATCTGAGTTTGCTTCTGCTCGTCTGTCAGCATGTGCGTACACACCGGTCACAAATATTTCCAAAATATTCGTAAATAATAGTGCTACACTGTCTCTATTGATCTTCAACTCATCTGCTATCATTCTCAAAGACGGCCGCCGATCATCCGCAAGCGACCGTCGCATTCGTTCTACGTTGTCTGAGATTGAGCTTGTGGACGGTCAACCCCAACGTGGCTCATCCTTGACACCTTCTTTTCCGTCTCTAAAACGTCTAAACCTCAAACACTTAGTTTTTACTGACTGATTCAACACTGTACACATTATGGTAACTTCTCATGGGTCTCCGTCACCGTTTTACCTAAGTTGAAACAAAACTTGATGCGTACGTGCTGCTCCATTTGACGTTCCATGTTGCAATGACATGATTTCTCACAGTGACCCCGTTAGCTGGGTTGCAGCGTGCACCACCGCTTCATTGCAGTGAATTGCACGATAGAGGCGTTAATTGATATGCTACTCAGTGCGTATGAGCGGGCACCTCATCTTCACCAGCGTGGTTTGTAAAATATGGGACCATTCACCGAACTTTTCAGACACAGGTCGTATTATTGCAAGAATGAAAAAAATATTTTGAATTAATCTTAATTCACCATAATGCATAATACTGCACCATATATCGCCACATCACAATAAGTGTAACATAATATCTCATATGAAACCCCGTAGGTGAGAACCGAAAAGTCTTCATATCTTTTTGACCTGACGTGATAGGAGATTTCTCTGACTATTTTCAAAATCAGCACACTTTTCCCTTGAAAATTTCCTATTGGTATCACGGATTTATGAAAAAATAGTTGTGGTGTAATCACAATTTCTAAACACAAAATATAAGCATGCCGGCATCGAAGCGTCAGAAGTCGGATATTACCCAGTCGAACCCCTTCACGATCAAGCACGTATTTAGAAGTCATTTTCCGGGAGGGGGTCCAAAAAGTCTACATTGAATTATTTGCTTTTAATAAATAATTAATCAGGGATTTGTTTTTATCATGTCAGCAAAAAATAAAAACACATTTAATATATTATATTTACATGACTTTCTCCACCCAAGCTTCTACAAACTGTTCTCAGAAACGTTTGTTGTCTTGATTCTTTGGATAAAGTCTGTAGAAAGGCCTCGCAAATTGCACTTTTTTTGTTATTATACCTGGGATAAAGTGATATAAGCAGTAATCAGATATTTAAAAAGCGAACCACTGATTGATGCATTTGAAGTATTAGTTCTCCTTGAATGAAAAATGGAATAAGAACTTGAAGTTAAAAACTACACATCTTTAAGTAAGCATCTTGGAATTCTAATGAACAAATTATAATACATCGGAATTGGTTAATTTTGCAATTCATTATTGTAATTGACATCATTTGTGTAATTTAACGAGTTCTACAGCTGCTGTGCAGTAACTTTCTATTTATCTCTTAAATAACTTCATATTTGCCTGGCAATGAATAGAGACGTTAAGATGAGAAGCTTGAATAAACTTTTTCGAATTATTTTAAAGTAAGCCTTATTTTAACTATTTATTAAAAGTTTGAAAATATAATTCCTTTGGGGGATCCGGACCCTATTACCCTCCCCTTAAATACGTCCCTGTCCACGATACTGACCATTTCAGTATACTGCGCATGACCGAAAGTGTACGCTCGGCAACTGTACTCTAAACGACCGCGCACACAGTGTTTACTGGCAAATATCCATCGTGCTGCTGTAAACAGATGCGTACGTATGATAGGAATAAGAAAGAGAACTTTGATTAAGACTTTTGCGTAATATGCAGGGTATATAATAGTAGGAAACACGCAACTCACGTGCTCAAGATTTAGGCCTACTCAAGTCATAAAAACAATAAATTTAAAATCCCTGAGTGTGTAACTGTGAATAAGAGGTAAGAAAATTACAAGTTAAAATAACAATATATTAAAACTTTCCCGTGGCACACAGATGTACCGATAGCTCTGAAGGGGTAAATATATATCTGGAACGTTATACAGCGCTGCATATCTAATGCTTGCGATGTAAAAATTAACTAACCCAAATATGTAATTCCAACTTCGTAATCTTCCTATTTTTAAATATGTATGTCATTAGTAATGGAACAATAAGTGCTCCAAGTGCCTTCGAAGTTCAAATAACTGGACTGTACATCATCAAATATTTAGAATTTGAATGTTACTATTAAATTGTATTTAAAAAGCATCTTATCATATAAGATATATAGGTCGTCTGATATGCCTGGTAGAAAACCAAGATTTATTTATTTTCGTGAACATCTCACCTTATTTCTCAACACAGTCTCCATTGACGGTTATACACTTGGTCCAGCGATGTTCCAGCTTTTTCATTCCGTCGGAAAAATAGGTTCCGTCAAGGTCTGCAAAATACTGGTTGACGGTGACTACTGCTTCTTCATTTTATGAAAATTACTTACCGTCCAGCCAAATCTTCAAGTTTGAGAAGAGGAAAGGGTCACTTGGGACTAAGTCTGGTGAATAAGGTAGATGAGAAACCAATTCAAAGGCCAACTCATGCACTTTCGCCACTGTGATTGCTGGTGTGTGCGAAGTTGCACTATCCTAGTAGAAGAGCACCTTTTTGCGTTTCAATATTGGTCTCTTTTCAGTCAACTCCTGTTGCAAACGATCCAACAATGAAGCATAATAGGCTCCAGTTATAGTTCTGCCTTTTCCCAAGTATCTATGAGGATTATTCGTTGAGAATCCCAAGAAACAGTGGCCATCAACTTACTAGTTGACAAAATGCTCCTTGCTTTCTTTGGTGCACCTTCGCCAGTCGTTGTCCATTGTTTTGACTGCTCTTTTGACTCTGGTGTGTAATGATGGATCCAAGCTCCTCCACGGTCACAAATCGGCACAAAAGTCTTGCGGATTGCGATCAAACATCGCCAGACTCTCGGTCGAAGTGTTCTGCCGGATGCGCTTTTGTTCGACAGATTGTGGATTTTTTTTCAATGACGTCCTGTGTTGTGACCAGTGCAAATTGCGATCACTTCTTTCCAGACGTTCTTTCTTTACAGACCAAGATGGAAAGCAAGTGAGATAAAAAAACATCGGAAGAGAATACAAAAATACGTACATTGATTTTTGCAGAAGTAATCCCATTATGCGATTCGACATAATTTTTATACACGTAAATAAATATGCTGCTTTTTAGGGTAATACATAACTTTGAGTAAATAATGTGCAACAAATGCAATGTGAGCAGGATTTTTGTTCCAGAATATATAGGAGTGAAAGTGGGTAGAAACACAGCTACCATATTAAGAGAACTCGACAACTTGAAGATGATAAAAGCAGTTCTTTTGGCTTCTTTTGGCCACGATACCGCGCCTTTAACTGGAATGGTCATATCGGCAGCCGTTCTCCCTTTTGGAACATATCGCCTATTGGCGATGGTGTTGACTCGTATACGTTGGGCTGTTGGTACCTTCGGATTTTTTTAATCATTAGATCACACACACACAAATTCGCACTCATTCGTACTTCAAGACTCATACTTTCCTAGACTTCTGGGGAAAATAAGGAATCATCTTGGTTGGAGAAAACTCCGCATCGCCAGCAGGGAATCAAACCCGGCAGAGCAGGTGTTCTACCGACTTAGCTACGGGGCCAGCCAAAAAAACAGAATTGGCCTTCCAAAATATGACTAAACAGGTCATATCAACAACAAGAGGAATCAAGCCTCAACAGGAGGATGTAGAGGACCAGCACTACATACCTGGAGGATTCTAGTAGGATTTTGTATGTTTCTTAAAATGTGTGCAAGTCTGTTTCTACATTTTTAATTTAAACTAAGCTTCCTCTAATTAACATTTTTCAGCATAAATGGCTCTTTTTCTCAGAAACTCTGTTAGTTATCCTGCTGATATGTTAAGATGATCAAAACAACACATTAACCCCAGGGGCCTACAGGTACCGTAAGGTACGGTTTTGGCACACACGGAGTCTGAGGGACCCGTGTCGCTGGAGAGGATTGTCCTGTTAGGTTGAGGGATGCACATCTCAGCCTGGTTTATAGTTTTCAGGGAGGGTGCGTATTTCTAACACACCCCTTTGGTTTCTAATTCACCTAAACAGGTTAGGTACTATCCGATTCCTGGCCAATTGGCCAGGACTTGGTCATGTACCGAACTCCAGGGTAAATGGGACGGTGAGTCCTGTATAGCTCTGTCATCCTAGTGGGATGACCTCTTGTTCGGCTTCGTGATGGGTGGGGAGCTCTGGGGGAAGAGACTAGTCCTATTTTACATAGCAAAACAGCATATCAATAATAGACGTGTGGTTGACAAAGTAAACGTGCTAAGCGTAGCTTCCGGAGCTCGTTACCTAATAGTTAGTAGAACGGATAAAGCACATACGTTTCTGAAGGTAAATCCATTCATCATCCAGTCTGGTGTTAACAAAATCGCGGTTTCTTTTGAATCGTGTTCCCGTTTAAGAAATGGTTCTCTTCTCGTTGAGACTTATATCACAAAGCACTTTGACAAGTTACTGACAGCCAAACTTCTGCATGGAAACGCTATCCTGACGAAAGGCACCGCACCCTCAACTCGTCTAAGGACGTCATCACTAACTCGTTGGATGAGATGCGTGACGACGAGATACAAGGTTATCAGTCAGAACAGGGATTTGTATTATGTATGTGTAAAACTTGACGGCGTACAGGTTCCTACGCGTACGTTATTTCCGACTTTCGACCAGCTCGATCTCCCAGCGAAAATAAAGGCGGTTTATCAGATAACTACATAATGTTCGGCCTTACATCCCCGACTTATGCGCTATTTTCAATTACAACGTTATGGTTACACCAAGATGCCTTGCAAATATACCAACCCTATTTGGGTCCAATGTGGAACGGATATCCACGACGGAGCTTGCGCTTCTGCTGTTTGCTGCGTCAACTGCCGAGCTCCTCATCCACCGAACACCCGTGATTGTGCACGGTTATTAGACCATAAGGCTATCCAGGAGCTGCGAGTAAATGAACGCTTATCATAAACGCATCCTTCCTCGCCAGCCTGATCTCCTCAGTTTCAGTACGTTTAGTTACGTGTTGCTCAGTCAGGTACACAAGCGGGATCTGGGAACACAAACGCATCCTACTGTCTCCGTTGTCGTCGCTCCTCCTACACCTCCAGGGGCATCCTCCCGCTCCCTCTGGGTCAAAGACAGTTGCTACTGAATCACGTAAGTTTAAAACTCATCCCAAGCGTGCAGGCTTTCTCAAAGACCCTCAAAACTATGCCAATGAGTGCAGTTCCATCATAGCGGCCTATCCTTTGCCACCTCGCAGACTCTGCTCCCAGGATGCCCTTAGGTGCAGTCACGTTCCTAGGGATTGTCCTCCTCCTTCTCCTCCTCTGTCTATGCACCACTATTTTATGGCCTTATGTACTATCGCTGACACTATTGAGCTTCTTCATCCTGAGGAGCCTATTGAACAGAGTTAGCTCCTCCCACTAGCCCTAGTTCCACCAGGACCCAAAAGGGAAAGTTGAAGCATAGGTCAAGTGATGTTAGACAAAATCCTTTCCCCTAATCCCAGGACCTTCTTTCTCCAGTGGAACTTCCGTAGTATTCAAGCACATCGGGGTGAATTGCTTTTAACGCACTCCCTTTCCTCGATTATTTTGTGCTTACAAGAGACCAGATACGAAAACAGGATTCTTTTACCTTTCCTGATTTTCTTCCGGTGCGCTTTGACCTACCTTCGGAGCCCGATTTCCCTGCCCACGGAGGTGTCATGCTGCTATTACGTGATTATGACGTTTACCAGTCTCTGGCGCTTACCTGCAAGATGTATCTGCTCCCGTGACAGTACCTTTTATTGACGCTTTTATTAACACTTTTAGTTATTGCACTGCAATTATGTTTGGGTATATATGTTACTTTAACGTACATTAAAACGTTCGTAATTATTGTTCAAAACACGCTTCATTTTTTTTTTTTTTTTTTTTTTTGCTTCATTGAAAGGTTTAAAAGGAACATTAATCTTCTTCTGAAGCTCTAATGAACTTCGTGCTTATAAGAACCCAAACGAATGCAACTATGTAACAAGAAATATTTAAAGTAAAAGAAAGGAGATTTGAGAAGGCCTTGGATTGGGATTTTAACGTACTTTGTTTTTATTTCCTCTACCACTACTTGCAGTTTTTAGACAAAGATTTGCATTTCATCCACTAATTCGATGATGAGATTCCACCGGAATTTCATGTTTTAGGACTCCCTAAATAAAAACTAAAAGGTATTCTGATAGAACAAGTGCGTCTGATGTTTTTGTCAAAAGCCAATCCCACAAATGAAACATCTTAGTATTTATGTTCAGCAAAATTGAATCACGCGATACGAAGATTTTTTCAGAGAATCCGCCCGGACACCAAACAGACGTTTAGATGTAAAATATAGCAACATCTCGATTTTCTCAAAAAGGCTCTAACGATTTCGCTGAAAATGATGTTTGTTTAAGATATTTTCCTGACAAATGCAATGTATACCTGGGAAAAGTCTCTGACGTACGTATTCCTCATTTTGCAAGACTTTTAGTTGTTTTAATTTTACGTCCTCCAACGTTAAGTCATATCGGACGGTGAATGAAATGGGTGAGATGATGCTCAAATGTGTCCAGGGTCCATGGAGCTTAGAGCTACCCGATATTCATCTTTCAGGATAAGGGAAAACCCCGAAAAATCTTATCCAGATAGCTCACCCTGACCGAGATTCGAACTCGGGACCTCTTGAACGTGAGGCAGACGCGCTACCACCACGCTACCAAGGCGGGCGCAGGACTTCTGAATTACTAGTAATAGATACATAATAATTTTGAAAATCGTACAGTTTTCTGAAATAGAAAGTCGTTATTCAGTTGTTATTTTCTCTACTGCGCACAATAAAGGAAGTATTGTATTCTGGCAAATATCTGGAGTGAGATTTCACCAGAAATACATATTTTGAGAGTCCCCTAAAAGAAAAAAGAGCAGTTTTACTTTTTCTACTAGGTGCGTATAATAAATAGGGTACCTAAGTATTGTATTCCACACAAAAATTCCATAAGAAAGTTTCAATGAAATGTGTTTTTTGAGTACCTCGCGGCTGAAGAATTGTCAGGCAGGTCAGTGTTGTGATGTGTCTTTGTGTATGAGCGAGTGTTAAACAGCAAACGAAATCATTCAGTTCAGGGTCTTTGAAGGATGCGACACGGGGCTTTTCAAGAAAATCACCGAAATGCAAATTACCTTTCACGGGGTAAATTTTTCGAATATTTTTATTTTCTAAAGTAGCACTAATGACTTTTTAAAATATATATGTATAACATATCTTCATGACCATTCACCAGGTGGCCCAATCGCCCCGTCTTTCGTATGAGCACACATCCCTTCGTTCGTTAGGACAGTTTTCAGAATGCTACAGGGATAGTCCGGCTCAATGTACGACAGTGGCTTGACCGAACTTTCCTCTGCTCCGAAGGACGAGGGACAGTTCCCAGACTTGAAGTTGCGTGTGCAGTATGTAATAATAGAAAGCGTAAACAAGTGAAAACGTCATAGAATGTTTTCCGTTTGGTAACCATTCATGTTAAAGAGTATTTATTTTCGAGAGAACAAACTCACACTTTAATGATGATGATGATGATGATGATGATGATGATGATGACGATGACGACCACGACGATGACGTTGACGATGACGACGACGATGATGATGATGAGGATGATGATACAAATTAGGAATGAACTTAAGGCAGAGTTAGGCGTGGCTGTTCTATCGTTACCAGCCAATGCGGTGCGTGCAACGTTGTACAGTTAAGCACGCATACTGGCTCGCTTTGCCGAACAATACGGCTAATTTCTTTGTGCACTCTAAAGATACTAATTACATGTTCAGTTTGTTTTTCCCAAGTTACAGAGGTATTTTTTCCTAGGATTATTGTCCAAACTCCACGTTTGTAACACATCTGGTTTCGGAGATATGGATAGATAAGCGAATGACTAGAAAGAAAAGAATCACTGTCAGTGAAGAAAAAGCACACACGTGCTATGCTTCAGTTGCACTTTGTACCTTGCATTCAGTAAAGTGGTGATATTTTAAGAGTGCACATGTGCTTTTCAAAGTTAGTAAATATACCACTTAGCAAGCTCAGTACTGGTGCGCCTAGTAGTAACTGCGAAACAACTGATAAGATTTTACATAAGCAGGCTATAAATATTCATTTTAATGCCTGTTCCTTTTCAAACAGATGTCAATTAAAGACGTTTTCGAAAGTACCAATTTCGCCCAGAGTCGAGAATTAATGTTACAAGCTTGTCACGTGAGTGCTCATTCTGTGACGAACATTATTATAGAAGGCAAACATTTCACCAAATTAGGAGAAGTTTCCATATTTAGATCTCCAGGAAAACATCGAGCTGCTAAAATAACGTACTACCAACTTAGACAATTTTGAAAAGTGTGCTTTACGTAGAACAATTTTTTATTTATATGATAAAGGTGAATGTCCAACTGCCAAAAGGCTGACCAATTTAATGAGGGGGAGAATAGAGTATACGGATTCAGTATCTTTTGTGCATAATGTTCTGAGGTCCCTTGGGTTCAAATATCGAAGAACCAATGGTGGTCACAAATTTCTGCTTGAAAGAAGCGATATTGTTGTTACAATACTAAAATTCCTGCGCATAATGCATAACATTGGAACACAAGATTCATGGTATAAAAGTGTTTCATAAATACACATTCGTGTCTTTCGTATTCATTATTTTAATGAAACAAACATTGGTTTAAAGTCCATTACAGGCAGTATAAAAATATGACATCTTTAAAACAGAAACTATATTCACAAATCGTTGAAATGTCACTATTTTGTTTTACTGTAGCAAACACCTTTCGTAGCAAGCATCTAATCTGAATCACTTTGTTTTGTGTGCATATGAACGATAGCTATGTAAGCGAACTATCCTTCAGTTCTAAGTTTTAAGATTCAGATTATGCGATAACCATTGTATAAGTTCTCACTCATATGCTGAAGTATTAAGCAAACTTCTTTGTCAGCATCTGTATCACTGTACATTTCAGCATTTGTATGATACTTGCTAGATGGATTTGGTGAGACAAAGACAGATATACGAGGGCTATCCAGAAAGTAGATTACGTTTTCGTCTGTTTCCGCTAGGGGCGGGGCTAGCGCGGCCATCTTGGGGTCAGAGCGTTGCGCAGCTCAGTCGGCATCTAGCCGTGCTAGTGAGAGGTTCGTGCTGTGCTCCGTTCAGATACTGTGACGGTTTGAAATGTCTGCGTTAATTGAAAATCCCGCGAGCTGCGAGGTGCGTGCAGTAATAAGGTTTCTGACTGCAAAAAACTGTAAACCGATAGAAATCTATCGGCAGCTTTGTGAAGTGTATGGGGACAACATTATCACTGAAGGTGGAGTGCGTCAGTGGGTCATCAGATTTAAAAATGGCCGAACCAATGTTCACGACGAAGATCGAAGTGGGAGACCCAGCATAGTGACTGCCGAACTTGTCGAAAAAGTCGATGCTAAAGTCCGTGAAAATCGAAGGTTCACAATAACGGAACTTTCTTTGAGTTTTCCACAAATTTCGCGAAGTTTGTTGCACGAAATCATCAGCGAAAGCTTGGTTACCACAAGTTTTGTGCAAGATGGATTCCAAAAATCTTGACAGAGGACCACAAAAATCAGCGAATGGCTGCAGCGTTGAACTTTTTGGACGTTTACCATAAGGATGGTGACTCTTTACTCGATCGCATCGTTACTGGTGACGAAACATGGGTGAAACACGTGAACTGTGAAACGAAATTGCAATCAATGCAGTGGGGGCACACAAGTTCTCCCCAAAAACCCAAGAAATGCATGCAAACAATGTCGGCAAGGAAGATGATGGCGACTGTTTTTTTGGGACAGAAAAAGTGTGATTTTGGTGGACTTCCTGGAAAGAGGCACTACAATAAACTCTCAAAGGTATTGCCAAACTCTCCAAAAACTCAGAAGAGCCATTCAAAACAAGCGCAGAGGAATGTTGAGCTCTAAGATCTTGTTGATTCACGACAACGCCCGGCCCCACACGGCAAATGTCACTCGTGAAGTTCTTGAATCTTTTAAGTGGGAGTTGTTTCCTCATCCGCCGTACAGTCCCGACCTGGCACCGAGCGACTTCCACCTATTCCCAGCAATGAAGACGTGGCTGGCTATGCAGCGTTTTGATGACGACGCACAGCTGCAAGAAGAGGTAACGAAGTGGTTGAAGGCGCAGGCGGCCGAATTTTTCGACGAAGGAATTTCCAAGCTCGTACATCGCTACGATAAATGCCTTAATTTGAATGGTGACTATGTCGAAAAGTAGTATTTGAGTGTGGCTTTCATCTGTATATAATAAAATTTGTTTCCTATACTTTGTTTACTTTTTATTCCAAAACGTAATCTACTTTCTGGATAGCCCTCGTATCTTCCATCTCTGTCGCTCGCTAGCCGTGGAACTGACAACGCCAAGACAGTACGATAACCGTATTGGCTCAACCCATGTTCACTCTTATTTTGTAGCTACTCTAAGAGATCTGATGTGCTGCACTGACATGACTTTCTCTACTCTTGTAAAACTGTTCTTACAAATACTTATGGCTCTATATACTTCACGTGAGTCGGTATAAATGTTACCTTATTGGTAATTTTCTTGTGGGTGTAAGGTTAATATGGATGAGAATGCAGTGGGCTTTAAGTGAAGTCAACTCTTTAAAGAGCCTTTCATTTGCGACATATTTTATATTCCGTTCTCTTTGCATGGAGAAAGGTTACAAATTGAACTGCGGCTTCTTATTTGAGGAAAAGCATAGGAACTGGAAAATTCAGACGAATCTCGTAATGTGGAATATCTTCAAAACGGTTTACTTCACACACAAAAACAAAATTGGCTATAAGTTTCATGTTTTAACGAGATCTCCATTTTTGTACAGCAAGATTTTTGCTACTTCTTAAGGTTTTCGAGTTAGGTAAATGTCATCCAGAATGAAGAAAACTATTGAGGACTTTCCCAGAAAATTCAGAATGTAGACCTTATTTGTCATGAAAATATTTCAAACATACTCTATTTTAAATAAAGTGGTTAGTCATTTTTAGGAAAGTCACTTTTTTAAAAAAATTGTCCATGTAAATTGTACACTGAAGTGGGGAGTTTCTTGAAAATGTTGTTGTTACATACTTAAAGACACTGAATTTAAGAACGCAGTTTGGTACTTAACATGCTTTTTGTGTATGAGTTATATTGTTCTCAGACAAGGACAAACACACACATACATACATACATACATACATACATACATACATACATACATACATACATACATACATACATACATACATACATACATACATACATACATACATACATACATACATACATACATACATACATACATACATACATACATACATACATACATACATACATACATACATACATACATACATACATACATACATACATACATACATACATACATACATACATACATACATACATACATACATACATACATACATACATACATACATACATACATACATACATACATACATACATACATACATACATACATACATACATACATACATACATACATACATACATACATACATACATACATACATACATACATACATACATACATACATACATACATACATACATACATACATACATACATACATACATACATACATACATACATACATACATACATACATACATACATACATACATACATACATACATACATACATACATACATACATACATACATACATACATACATACATACATACATACATACATACATACATACATACATACATACATACATACATACATACATACATACATACATACATACATACATACATACATACATACATACATACATACATACATACATACATACATACATACATACATACATACATACATACATACATACATACATACATACATACATACATACATACATACATACATACATACATACATACATACATACATACATACATACATACATACATACATACATACATACATACATACATACATACATACATACATACATACATACATACATACATACATACATACATACATACATACATACATACATACATACATACATACATACATACATACATACATACATACATACATACATACATACATACATACATACATACATACATACATACATACATACATACATACATACATACATACATACATACATACATACATACATACATACATACATACATACATACATACATACATACATACATACATACATTCGCGCAGGAATTTTCCTAAAGATAATTGTTATGGATCAAGTGACCATAAAACTCGTATTTGCACTGAGTTCTCGGAATGAAATTTTTCGGTGGAATGAATACTTTCCCTACTTCCTACAGTTACGTAGTAGAGAAAGCAAAAGTAGCTATGGTTATCCACGTCTACACGTTATCCATGGTGTAGAATGATTAATTCAAATTCTTCTATATAATACACACTCCTAAGACTGGCTACAACAGGTAACTGGCGAAAGGATTCTTTCTGTTGATTAGCACCAGAAGAACCTAGTAAGCCCTCTAAACATCCAGCTATTTTTTTTACCAGAATCGTGACAATGGCCTCAACCAGAGTGTAGGATTGAGTATGTTGGTTTCACTACAGTTTCACAGTTATTGAAATAAATCCTGGCTGTAAACATGCCAAAATCGTAGCCTAGTGAAACCTATTTTTGTGACAACTTATAACTGAACTTGGAGCAGAGTAATTTCTACTGACAACACATTTAAGAATTTAGAGATGACTGTTGTGATATAGCTGCTGGTATTTCATTAATGTAGTTCTTTTCGCTCTATCTGTTGCATATCACTTGAAAGTTGTACTTTCAAACTTATACATTAGTTATCTAATTGAGAATTAGTTTATTAATTTGTAGGTATCACTTCCGTACGTTCTTTATTTAGAATCTTTAGGCCCTCTTTAGGCTATTTTAGGTATTTTAAAGGTCCTTTGAAGACAATTTATAGGTCCACAAATTCCCAACCCTAATTATAACTGTATATGAAGCGAAAGCGAATATCGTGCAGAGTTCGCGAAGACGTAACTTTATATACACACTTACGAACTTATATTTGAATCCCAGAGCTAGTGAATTCTTGTCTCGACTATGACTCCGCATTTCGCGTTACATCGGTGCGGCTTCGCGACTACAGAAAGCGGACCGTGTTCGAATGGAAGTGTTGTTAAAAAAAATTGGATACGCTTAATAATGGAAGGAGCACATTCTGCTGAAGTTTGAAATAGTGTATCTGTTGACCTTCTTCCCGTCATTCATGTCCAATGTCCTTTTACCAAACGTAAGTCCATGTTCCCACCCAACAACTTTTCAGTTGTTGCCAATCTAGAAATTCCATCGAACCTAGGACAACCGCAGGAGGCAACGATGCAGTCTATAAGATAAGCAGCAAGCCGAAGTCCATCATAGTCAGAAGCTTCACAGATCACTGTGTTCATCCAACCCGGCGCTGATTATGGAAAAAAGTAAATTGGAGGAGTTTTTACTTCTTGCGTCATGTACACATTCCCTGAACGTATGGTGTGTTTTCGCATTCTAAGTATTTCTGATTTCCACATAATTTTTCCAAAATGTCTAGATATAATTATTTTTCAACATTTTATGCACATTTGGTATGCGTTTTTTTTAATTATGTATTCAATGTAAAAGTGTGCACTATTTAGTAAAAATGCATATGCGAACTTTAAGGCCAATTTTTATTAATACATTTTTTGGTGTGTTATTCCCAATTTTTAACTTTTAAAGCACTCATTATTTTGCGTTTTTAAAATCATATTGGAACGTTGGAAACAGTTTCCCCAATGCACGCTAACTTAAACTTGCTATGCAGTAAGTATATAGAAAATGTGTTACGCCACTCAGCTCTTCCAAATTTGTTAGGTATACGGGTCGAGATATCTCAGGCGGTAACGTCTATGAGCATTCTGGAGGTCGTGGGTTCCATTCCCGTGGCTGACTTTCCTGGCCCATGAGTCTCTTCAAGGGTTTCGCCGGGTCACTAGACATTATGTTGGAAAGCGACATTACATCTCCCTCCATTTCACCTCACTTCTCGTCCCACTTCATCCTTCTTTCAAATCCGTGTCCCTGCATAACGAATACTGGGATTGTTCTTCATTCAACATGATTTTGTTTTAATTACTTCCCTTTCATTCCCTTTCCGTCTCATATTTCAGGTGCACTTCTAGGTTTCGTGGAGGTGTCTGACAAATAACTCGGATGCTTACTCAAAGAAAAGAGTCCTCCTCGTGGGCACTAGAGAGCTACTTGGATGACAGGTTCTTCATTCTCCTCCATTTTCAGCTCCAGCATTAGAATGGGATTTCGTGCCTGTAACGTTTAGGAACTTACTTGCGTATATGTGGCCTACCTGCAACCTGTAGCTTCCTGTGGTATCTACATTTCATCTCTTCTTCCTAAAGAGTAGTAGCCACAATGGATCTATCTATGTAGGTCTAGCTGCACTGCGTGTCATCCTGCGTTGCATTTCCTATACCTATGCATGAATATCGTTTGGGGAATTCTTTACAACATAAAATAACAATGTAAGACATTGTTTGGCAAGGGGGAGATTTCTGAAAAGTTTCATCTTACTAACGCGTTCCCAATTGAGTGAAAGTTTCAATTTCCTTTGAAATATGGATATCGAATGAATTTAATGTAGTGGCAGAGAAAGCGAGAACGCAAGGAACAAATACGACACTGTGTGTGTGTGGTGTGTGTGTGTGTGTGTGTGTGTGTGTGTGTGTGTGTGTGTGTGTGTGTGTGTGTGTGTGTGTGTGTGTGTGTGTGTGTGTTCAAATTGTTACACACATACCCGTTGCCTCAACAGCGAGTTTCATCTTGTAATAACTTATAAACAATCATCTTGGGTAAAACACTTGAACACGAATGGTTAAAAAACACGGTGAAAAAACTTATGTTGGTTACCACCTTATCACCTCGTATATATTAAATCATTCTCTTTGATAAATCAGCATTTCCTTCCGTCCTTTCTTCCTCCCTTCCGTCCCCTCTATCCCTCGTTTCTCTTTTTTCTTTCTTTTTCTCTTTCTTTTTCTCTTTCTTTCTCTCTTTCTTTCTTTCTCTCTCTTTCTTTCTCTCTTTCTTTCTCTCTCTTTCTTTATTTCTCTCTTTCTTTCTTTCTCACTTTCTAGACGAAGATGCAGCGTGTAATACCTTACACGTTCAGGAGATTACTTGCTGTATTTATCAATTATTTATCAATACTTATAAATTGCATGTAAATGTGGCTGTAAATTCAAAACTTAATTTTTGTATTCATATGAAAAAACAAATACTTCGTGAATCCCAATGTAACAAATATAAACTAACTGATACTGGTATTTTAAAATTTTGTGTGACAACACAAAGAGTTCCTCCTTCTTTTCAGGTGTTTTAACGAAGCAGCGGAGAAAATCAAATGTAAGTGGAAAGTGCTGCCGCCCTGAGCAGGAAAACACAAGTCGCGCATTGGTTCTAGAGCACTAACCTTCGCCCAGAGAACAGTCAGTGAGCCCAGATCTAAGTTTAGTTCTCATCTCTCTCCTTACAACGTCTATATTCAGAAAACTTATCGCTTATGTTACTTGATGCAATATGCCGTTTGAATCGTCTGTTCCCGAGTACAGTTGACTGTAAAGTGCTGTGACGCTGTCATAGTATACATTAATGTTCCTTTGAATGTGTTGAGTGTGCATGATGATGCTCCTGTAATTTAAAAATTAAAAGGAAAGGCTCCTCATAGCCAACCTTGAGGTGATTGCTAATGTATACGAATACCTTAAGGAAAAGACAATGCATAAGAGTCGCTACTCTCCTGAGCATTTCAGAGTGGTTCAGAAAGTGCAAGAAAGAGTTGCTGTATCCACCGGAATCTCCCACAGTTATGTTGACAGAGTATTGCAAGAACAGTAAAAGCACGTAGAGAAATGAACAAGTTATTGAACTTTTGTAATAGCACAATATCGCGTAAAGAGTAACAGAAATTGACGATTTTGACAAATGTGTAATTTGACGTACCTACATGAGTTCTACACCCAAGAGAAGACCATATCAACAGTAAGAAGACTTCTTTATAATCTATGTACTAAAATCAATTACAAGGTGAACCTACCAACCTTCACCTCATAATAAGGAAATTAGGATTTAAATGGACAAAGCAGTCAAATGGTGTTTGCTAATTCAAAGACAACATACACTTCCTGCATGATAATTACGAGTATCTCACTAGTCTCGAAAATACCAAGGTGAGGGGTGCTTGATGATTTACGAAGAATTGCAGTCATACAGGTTCTAGAACATGGAACGATAACAGTGGCACATGTGTAAGAGTAAAGAACTTATCAGGATCAGATAGCCAAAAATCTGCAACTGATGAGATCAATTTATTGATTTATTTATTTATTGTGCAAGAAAATTCAGATTTACTGTAGATAATACTGGATTTTTTGCTTGTAGAGGAGAACATTCAAAAGTATCTGCAACAAATTTGGCACTAAAATCCAACATAAGTGGAATTTCGTGATGAAAATTCTCTAAAAGGTCAAGTAACAACCTTATAAAATTCAATATTTGCATGAACTTTCAGAGGATAGTCAAATAAGAGAATGCAGCTTCGTGAATTAATGCTGGGCACATTTGTAACAATCAACTATATTTTAAGACAGATGATATTCTTAGGTGACGTTCTCTACCTAAATTAATTTGTCAATAGATACCTACAAATTCTAATCAGATACAGGATGTTAATGAACTACACAGAAATAATTTCTGCGATTGTGGACGTGTTTCATATAAGCAAGCCGAGATTGGCAATGAATAGTCTGAGGCTAAACATATCGTCGTTAGATGTTATGTTCCGGGCTTATGGGCCGTGGTCTACAAGTTCTTGAAGAATGAACCTACGTTTCGCCAGTAACTGCGCCTTACAGTGATCCGCTTGCTGTGAGAATCAGAAGCTTCAGCTTATATAACGCAGTTAATTGTGTTAAACCTAACTGATATCAGATGCTGGTAAGTACAACGTGGGTGAAATGATTGGTTTAGAATTTCTTTAAAACTGCTTGCCGAGTATAGAAATATCGATTCCTAATTGCTCGTTATTGGCGTTCTCAAGATTTAATACCTCAAAAAGCTATCAAATCTCGGATTAATCCCCTGCCAGTGCGACACTGAACAGCAATAAACTGCCTTCTTGCATCATCTCGCTTACTCTATTTGCGTTTGTGTAGGTGTTCTGGTGACACAATCCCTAACACTAAAAGCTGGTGTTGCACAGGTCATTGGTTGGGTTCCTATCATGTAGTTAATTTTTTCTTAGTCTTTTTAATACGTAAATTCGAATAGTAAGCAATGTCTTGATTCGTAATTAAGAACGTTAATCCGATTGGCCAGTGTAATAACACTACTATGATTTCCTTGATTCGGACACTGCGGTTACGTTAGAATTAAAATTATTATTTTAGGATTCTGACAGTTGCCTTGAAGCACATGGCGGAGAAAGCGACGTTGCCGCTTATGAATGCCTTGGCGCACGCGATGCTTAGACAGAAGAGAGCGCTAAAAGTACCTAAATTAACTTGTTAATATTTATAATTTCTAACACATGGGAACAGTTTTAAACACTAATCGGATATGGTAATGTATAGATGGAACTAAGGCAACGCTGAACATAGTCCGCAGAGTTTATTTTATTTATCTAGTAATGGATCTGCCTTGGAGGTTTCTTAGAAGGCTGCTATTAAAAATAAGCAGAATAAATTTGTCGTCATATTTTGCACCATTTGGCCACAAGGTTCACGAAGCTTCATTAGACACAATAGTTTACTTCTTTATAGGCTAGCAAACATTTATGTTCATAAATGTTTTCATCATTTTTCAATACACCTATGGTCGTATGTCCCACTTTTTACCACTGGAACCATTAGAATCGTCATTGGCAGGTCAGAGTTTTTCATTTTCACTAATGGCACTTATGTCACTTAATAGTCTCTCATAGTCCATTACAAGGTAATTTTTCCATACCGTTGGCATACCAGGAAGAATCATATCTGCATATTTAGTAATAAACTTTCTGAGCTTAGAATTGTTCGACTTATAAAGGGGAATGTCAGTACCGCCTGCGGTGCCGCATGTAGTAAAACCGGGCGTTAAACATTGCACATTTCAGTTTTTGGGAATATCAGCTTAAATAAAGACTTAACAAACTCTGAATAACATTCTGAGTGATTTGAAATACCAGAATAAAAGATGGCGCTGATGCTCCTATAAGAATGTGCCCGGACAAAGCACTTGACGTAGCTGCTATGTTCCATTTCCTGACAAATGATACACTACCTACAAACGCTGAACCCTACCAGCCGGTTCAGCATACGGCTGGTAAAATTGTATTTGTCTATTAAATAGTGGTAAGTGTTTTTAATCCTAGTACGTGCTGTTAGAAACATTCAAGAACACTCGCTATTATATTCGCGAACTGTATTACGTCATTGCTTATCCAGGTTAAACAAACATATTTGATGTAATCTCGGGTTACAATTCTGTACTTCTCCACTCATAGTGCAACTAGATTGCCAGACATGAAGTGGGATGACAAATGAATTCTCATGACTTTCATAAAAGATGAGATAACGGTTTATGTAGAAAGTACAATGAGATAAATAAATAGATACAATGAGATAAGTATGTAGAAAAGTATCAAATATATGTATTTATGTAACATGCGAATAGTACTAAAATATTTATTTGTGAGAAAAATGTAAAAGATGTTTATTAATTTTTTTTTGCAAAATGAGTTTTATCTGTGAAATACTTATTTTTTTTTAAATTCACTTCTTGGACCTTTATCGGGATATTTAACTTCTTTTTTTATATGTACAGCCATGGACACAAAAATTGTCATCCCCATATTCTATGTGTTGATCGAAGGACTTCCTGTATCGTCATAACAGCTGTGTTAACAACACACACGAAAGAACTGACCTTGTCTGACGTCACATCGTTGAGAACGCGGCTAACGAAAGAGACCGGCTTCGGCGCGACCGGGAAACTTTCGTGTGACGTCACACAGGCAGTCTGAGAGAGTAGACAGCGTAGCGCAAAAGTTACATTGTTTTGTTAGTGAACTGAATGATTATAAATAAACAGTATTTCACATATGTTCATAATTCTAGACAATTATACTTTAATCAACATAATTATATAAGCAATATTATATTAGAAAGGATTTTATGTCTCGGAACTGATTTTTGGTATGCTCGTACTACTAAGCTATATTACGTTTCTTATAATTACTTACGTGTTTATAATATATACCATTTATGTTATTATACTTTCTAGATCTATAAACATGATACTTTAAAGAATAAAGAAATAATGTATAAATGATAAGATACAGTATTTCGCTCACCTTCAAATAAAGTTTTCAGAAGACATTTTGAATCCCTTTTTCCTAAAAAAATTACTTATATTTCTTGCACAATAATTTCAGTTAAATTGTTTATCGAATCAGGAACCATGAATGTAATATGTTAGCATAATACCTAGAAGAATAAAAAAAGGTGAGGTAATGAAATAAACAAATGAGAGTTATATGCAATTACAACACTATATGGAGGTATTTATATGTACCAAACGTATGAGGTGATCCTTGTATTCTGCCAAACTCCATACTTTTGCATAATTATTTTTACAGATATTAGTGATAAATCCACAGTTTTAACACTGATATATACACTGAGTATATACAAAGTACAGAATGTAATGTAATCCATCAAAACAGTTTATGGAAGAAGCCTTATGATCACAAATAGTGCCAAAATTTATGTTTTCAGTTTTTTTTACTTTCCTTGTAGTGTCTGAATCACAAGATTTCTCATTGGTCATTTTAACAAAACTACTAATCAATATTTTGTTAATACAAAGAGCAACACTATCCAGTTTCTCAACTAGAGTCTTCTTGTGTAAACATTTACATTCAGTACCAGTGTTCTGTACATCTGATCTCAGAAGTTTAATTTTACAAATTTTCTGAGCTACAGAGAGCTGTTTCGCAGAGGTTAAGAAATTTTAAGAGTCTCTTGCTAATAATAACATTGTATGCCGTGCCAAACCAACAGTAAATACTACATTCTCTGTGGGTAATGTTAATTTTTCTCTGTCCAAGTCCTTTACAAAGTCATATGAAGAGTCAACTTCCACTTGTTTATTTAATTGGAGCCATGAACTGCATATATTACACTTAGACTTACGTAGTACTTGTCTAGATGCAAATCCCCCCAAATATGTCAGTATTCGCACTGTATCATTAGGAATTACTTGCATTTCAAACTCTTCATCCAGAATATCAGAAAAACCATTCAGATTAATATCATTATCATAATTTTGTTGGGTAGGTAACAGTTCTTTCAAATTTACACTACCATTATGAGCAGCAAACAACACAGTATTTTTAAATCTCAATTTCCTCTCATTTTCCAATACCTGTAAGTTATATAGTAATTTGCACCACTTAGCTGTCTCTATGATCCAAAACGACCCACCAAATTATCACTCTGAAATTTACTTAGCAAAATGTAATCTATGTTGTATTACTCAAATAGATATGGAATGATTTACAGGAAAGATTTCAGCGTTTTAATCAAGGACTGAAATGTCTGCGGAGTTATAGCATTTACGAATGGAACAGACACCCTCCAAATTTTTAGCCAATGACACATTTTACTTCTAAATCCAAATTGCATATCTCTTTGGCTTTTAATGGCCTCTGTGTATGGATCATTGAATCGTTTATCTTCGAACACACTTTTAACATTAACTATTTTCCACCAATTAACAATGATATTTAAGAAATTTTCAGTCTCATCAATATCTTCAGAAACACCAAGATCTTTTGTGACATGTTTCAAGGCCACAATGTTATTGTCATTGAAAATTTTCAATGCCAAGCTCACATTCTGCTTCTGAATTGACGATGGATATAACACTTTGGTGGAAAGTGTGTACCCATACTTAACTAGGTTTTTCATTTCTTTTTCATGCATCAACTCTAAGTGCCTGTATTGAGCTGAAAGTATGTTGTAGTGATGATTGAAATCAGGAAAATATAAGGTTTTATTTGCATTTCTTTGGTCTCTCAGTTATTTCTGATACATTTTAAAATGTGGACAGTGTCAAATATAAAGAAAAACCTTCTTGATGAGTCTAGTGGGTGAGTAATGCTAGGCTGCAAAATTTTATTTGGGGTTATAAGTTCATATGCTTTTCTGTTCAAAATATTATTGTCTACAATTAAACTAATAACTGTAAAGCCAATTATTTCCAACATACCCAGAACTTCTATAATGTATGTCTTCAGCTGTTCACTTGTTAAATTGATAACTGGTATAATGGAAACGACATCAACATATTTAGAAAGTAGTGAGGATATCATGAAGACTTGCGCAGTTTTTGCACGTTTCTGAGGATCAGTTGCACTACTGCCATAAATCGCACCTCCTTTAAATGACAGTTGTGGCTGAATATATATTTCATCCATCACGAGAGATACTAAGTGTTCATGACTTTTAAAATGTTTAAATCTGTTTTCCAAGTAAGAACTACTTTCCAAGGACAATTTATAGAACGAAATTAGTTTCTGCAGTGTACGTGGGTGTGGCAAAATCAACATATCACATTTTCATAGTGCATTGTAGGCGGATGATGAATGGACATACAGAGTGGAAGCAAGAATCATGCATTTGTTGCCATAACGCCTGTTATGCTTTGGAGTCTGTGACAGATTTAATTGCTGTACAATAAACTTCATATGCTCATTCTCATCATGGTTTGGTAGAGATTGTAGCAGCTGGATAGCAGATTCTATTTTATCTCTAACTGTGGGTAATATTTCACCATTTTCAAATTGTGTCATAATACTATCCAAAACATTTAATGAATTCAATTTTTTCACATTATTAGTACTAGAAGCATTGATGCAAACGTTTTCCAATACAACAGTATAAGTTAAATCATCTTTGACTGTTATAAAAGAAATGACACAAGGTGTGCCATTATTTATACCCATTAAACAAATATAAATTGTTCCCTCGTCCTTAATTACTGTCCAATTAGCCTTACTGGAATTCATTTTTCTTATACCTACAAAAGAAATAATGCTATCTACATTATTTATTAAATCCCTTTCCACGTGCTGTTTATTTGATTGAATGCTGTCTCGGAATGCCTGGACCAAATTTTCGTCTTCTTTTTCAGCAAGACGTTTTATTTTGGGAATCGTTTTAGAACAGTAAGAGGGTGTATTAGGAAATATTGTTGGTACAGCATTTTCTGTGAGTTTAGGGATTTTCCTTTCATATTCTCTCAACTCTCCCTTTGAAGTAGAAATCCTGTCTATTCTTATAACACACGACTCCTCAAAATGCTTTATGAACACAAAATGATTTTTTAATTTCGAAAAATCCGTCGGAATATGCCGTAGCCAGATCTTACGAAGATTTTCGTCTTTTGGCAGTGAAAATGTTGTAGCTTTTCACTTTCTGTGTCATAATTTGATCTACACCCACAGACACTATAACGTCGAGGCATTTTTTACAACTCTGAGTACCTAAAAAGGAAAATAATAGTAATAATAACATTAACTTTTATCCACCATGTGGTTGAACACAGAAGTTATTATTTCGATCAATAATGGAGATAATTTTTCTGTACATTTAAACACAAGATAGAACTATGTAATATCACACGTATAATAAAATTATAGGCAGAATTTACTAAAATAAATGCTTCAATCTAAATTTAAGCGAGAAGATGCAATATGGCATCGAAGCCGTTAGAACGTTCCCAGAGGTTAACCTACGGCCTACTTGAAAACACTACTAAATACATAAAATTTACAAACAAACTGGAATATGTGTTAACTGCATGATAATATAACACCTTTTCACTAACCTGAACCACTAAATATTATTCATTTCACTAGTTAACAAAGTAAAACAAACGTAATATCACACAGACCACACGTGCCTATACTGCACAGGTTAGGACTGCTGTTATCAGCTGATTCAAACGCACCATAGCCTGTCTCTTTCGTTCCAGCTGCAGTTGGCACTTTGCTCTACAAATGCAGGGCGAAACAATCTGTGACCGTCTGTCAAATGTTTGCAGCTGCTGTTCATGTATGAAGTACCGCATCATTTACACGTCGCATTAGGTGTTCGAGCTGATCCAGGGAAAATGCGAATTGGAGTTCACTTCACAGGCAGTTTGTAAAGGGTTCCTTTCTATTACAGCACGTAAAGCTGCATCCATTTCGAGAGTCAACATAAGTCTTCTTCCTGAACCAGGGCGACGGCGTTCTCCGATATGGCTTAAAGTTAGAGGAATATGAGTGCGGAGACTTCAACGACAACTTCCTGACGTTAAGCTGCAACATAAGTTCCTAAACCATTTCCCTCTGAAGTGCATGATTGCATAAATAAAAATTTGAAATGATCAAAGTTTTGATTGCGAATAAGTCATCACTCCTTTATAACTAGGTACAGCTATAAAAATAAAATGTACAGCGTTTAAGGCCCGATTTTTTTACATACGGCACCGCAGGCGGTGGCACTGATGTTATATGAGATGAAGATGAAGCACCAGTGGAAGGAGATATCGGGGAAACCGGAGATGCCAGAGAAACCCCGCCCCAACGCCATGTTGTTCACCACAAATCTCACATTGCGGTTGCCTGGAATCGAACCCAGGCCACGTTGGTGAGCGCCAAGTGTTCTAATCACTCAGCCACTGTGCGGCTTAGAGCTATGAAGATGAGTTATTTGTATCTTTATCATATGTAAAATGACTCGTTTAGCGACAAAATGATATTATAGACTGAATTTCAGCGTGGTTATTCAAATAAATTCGTGGGTATACGCTTGGCAACCGCGCAGCATTGGTGTGTTTGTGTGTGTGTGTGTGTGTGTGTGTGTGTGTGTGTGTGTGTGTGTGTGTGTGTGTGTGTGTGTGTGTGTGTGTGTGTGTAAGCGGAAGGCAGGGACGTAAAGTTAAGACCTGCAGGACCTGCAGTGCGGGCGGGCCCAGTATTTTAGGGGCCCACAAAAAAGGAAAGAAGTATATTATTATTAAGAAGTGTAATAATTTGAATGTTAATGGTCAGGTCATCCCCAACGGTTTCCTAGAATCGGTCAACGTTTAGTTGAGTTTAGTACAGCTGTGTGTGTTAACAATGCTTGTCCTTCACAACGAATTCTGTGATAATACTGGTTTGCATCATGTTTCTCTGTCATCACAAACGAGCGGCGCATAGTTACAACAATGAAAATGAATACCAAATATCACATTAGGCAGAAATTTATTCTTTACTGATGTGCAGAGTTCCTAATATTGTAATATGCACATTTTTCCTAAACATTTAACTTTTGTTTCACTTCTTATTCGACAACAATGTCAATTATACATTAAGATTTGAATAACTGGCAGATCAGCCAACTCAGTTTCAGATGAGCTTTTTTCGCGGGAACTAGGTGCATCGAAAAGGTGATGTGATATTTGTACTTTACAGGTTAAAGGTTTGACTTTTTCTATTTAACTCTGTACTTTTGCAGTAAAATGAAACTTTTTAAAGTTAAGTACCAACATCTAAGTGGTGCACAAAAACGAAAGAAGAAGCGTGAATTAGAAAAAGAAACACATTAGTGAAAATAGGTTGTTTTTCTCCTCCTCCTAGTAGTAGCAGTAGTAGTAGTAGTAGTGGTGGTAGTGGTAGTAGTAGTGGTAGTGGTAGTAGTAGTGGTAGTAGTAGTGGTAGTGGTAGTGGTAGTGGTAGTAGTGGTAGTGGTAGTAGTGGTAGTGGTAGTAGTGGTAGTAGTGGTAGCGGGAGCGGTAGCGGTAGCAGCTCAACAGTTACAGAAGTTTGCGGCGTCGCAAGTGAGTGCATTTCTGCAGTGAACGCCAATATTAATTGTGAACGTGAAAACAAGGATGGCAAACTCGCTTAAAATATAATTAGCCCTATATCAGACTATTCAAATGAATGTGCAGATTTTCAATTAGATGTAGGAGAACGAAACTAAAAAGTTCCTTGTTAGACAAAATCCTTGTCAGCCAGTGGGCCCATTCCCCAAAGTTGCTAAGCAGGAAAACTGGTCCTTTGCCATTAAATATTACGAAAAGTTCACATTGGCAGGATAAAGAATTTGAAGAGAATGGTTGTGTTATTCATCTAAAAACGACTCTACTGTAAACCGTGTTGCCTGCTCGGAGGACAGATATCGTCATCAGCTTGGAGGAAGGAGTTCGAGATTGGAGATGCCTAACCAAAAGTATATTGCAACAAGAAACTAGCTATGCACATTTGAACGCTTGCGTCGTTTTCAATTCGTGACGTAAGGAAAACAGTTGACGCGGGTATGAATTCAGAACTAAAGAAAAGTGAGAACATGTGGAAACAGGTCCTTGAGTGTGTTGTGATTCTGACTTTCACTCTGGCATCCACTAATATAGCTTTTCGGTGGCATAGGGCGGAAATTGGAAAATAAAACAGTGGAAACTTTTTGGCAATTATTGAACTTCTCACAACGGACGATCCGGTATTACGCGATTTAATAAATAAACCAAAATATACACTAAAATACCCCGGGACTGTAGTTCAAATTGAGTTAATAAACGTCTTATCCAGTGCAGATGAAAAAGAAATTATTAATGACATTAATGCTGCCCCATTATTTTCTATTATCACAGATACAATACAAGACATTACAAAAAGAGATCAATTAACTCAGATATTTATACACGTTACAGTTTTACATGATGTCACTGGAAATCCTTGTGACGTGAAGATAAATGAAAGCTTTTTAGGTTTTCGTGAAATAAAATTATTTCCTCAACATTTCTAAATGCTGACTCCGATGAAGAGAGTCACAATGCAGCAGTAATTCTTCAAAATGAATATGGGGAGGATTTATCGAGTGAATCTCCAGACCAAGTAACAGGTTTCAAAAACGCTCTGAGAAAAAGAAATATCCTTATTAACCTCTGAACTTGACTTAACAAAACTATTAGTAATAGAGAATTCAATCATAGCTGCTGCAGCGTTCAAGATTTATGCACAGCATTTTTCTGTTTTTAACCATTCCTGTTACTGTTTCTTCGGCTGAACGCTCATTTTCGAAGTTCACACTTATAAAGAACTATCTGCAGAATACTATGACACAAGAAAGACTAAGTGAACTTAGCCTACTCAGTATCGAAAGTGAAACAGC
This sequence comes from Mantis religiosa, assembly GCA_030765055.1. Taxonomy (NCBI): domain Eukaryota; kingdom Metazoa; phylum Arthropoda; class Insecta; order Mantodea; family Mantidae; genus Mantis; species Mantis religiosa. Next base: position 207,574,390 of record CM060950.1, on the reverse strand, counting down.
TAGATCAATTGATGTAAGTGAAATCATCCATACCTTCGCATCAGAGAAAAAGTGCCGCATGGTCCAGTTTCAGTAGAGATCAAGGTGATTATAGAGAGGTTTTATAAGCACATTAATTACCAAACAATAGATAGAAGGATAAATTTATCCATATTGATATGAATATCAACCCGTATAGTATACTTAATTTTAGCGGTTTTAATTTTGTTCAATATTTGGAAAATAGTGATTAAATAATAGCTTTATTTATATTACGTATGATTATATAATACAATACGTTGTTTATCAGCCACAGGAATTCACACTGAATTATAGGCATTGTCAATATAGTTAGAGTATTTAACAATATTTACAATTCATCGATGAGGTATTTACAATCTAAAGTTTACAGATAATTTACACAAATTACTATACACACTTGAGAAATATTAAGAACTTATAGATCAATTCAGTTATGAATATTTATGCATACACTGACTCTAGTATAATTTTAATGCTTTGGTCAGCTAAAGTTCTTCATGGATGGGTCTTCCAATCTCGGACACATGAAACAAGAATAGAAATAGAATACATTAGTGTAATTCTGCACAACAAAGTGATTAATTTATGCTTTACCTGATTTGTATTCTAAGTATTAATTTACTGTGTAAAACTGACTTTTTAAAAGAAATTGTGTAGCTCTGCCTTAAACTTATTTATAGAGGGTATGTCTTTTAATTGATTTTACAAGAGGTTGTATAGCTTTAAACCCATGTATTTGAGAGAAGTCTCAAATAGTTTTGTTTTATGAATAGAGGTGTGCAATTTGTCTTCATTACGTGTGTTATGGGTGTGTATTTTAGCATTCGTGACATAGTTCACAGTATTAGTCTTCATGTAGATCAATAACTGTTTCATATATGAACTTGGTAGGGTCAAGATATTCAAATCTCTGAAATGATTTCTGCAGCTTTCCCTTTTTGGAATACCAACCATAATTCGTAATGCTTTCTTTTGTATCTTAAATATCATCTTACTATTTGTAGTATTTCCCCATAATGGTAGTCCATATGATAGTAGTGAACGAAAGTAAGCAAAGTAACAGGTTCTGAGTGCAGTAAATTCTACTCGAGGTTTCAGCTGATGTAAAACAAAACAAACACGGCTCACCTTCTCTGCTAACTTTTCTATGTTTGTCCCAACTTAAATTTTTGTCTACCTATAGTCCAAATAATTTAATTTGCTGTTCAAAATTTATCAATCTGAAGCCAATTCTGATGCAAGGGTTTTCCATTTTCCTACAAGACTTATGCTGAAAATTTAGTGCTATTTTGTTTTGTTCCATTACAAGCAACTTATTGACTTTAAACCAATTTAATACATGAGGCACAATGTGTTGATTCAATATCAGTAAGAGAAGGAAACATAAAGTTTGGTGCATGCGAGAAGCGAACCTGCGCCCTTCGACACAGTAGAAGCCTACGTTTTGCTACAGTACTATAGTGAACACAGAAGGAAGTGAGCAGGTTTAGTAATGCCGCACAATCGAAACTATTTCATGTCATGTCATGACAAAGTTCATGTAAACTTTTAGTTCATATTGAAGATTTGGTTAGGAGTATTGATCAAATGAGTTAATAATATTAAGATTTGGAACTTGTGACAATTTGTTGCGTCCTACACAACTGTATCGTGGATAGTGTAAACAGGACGCGGTGCTGAGTAAGACTTAGATGAATTTGCCGTTCCAGTTATGACTTCTTTTTATTGTCCACGAATGTAATATTTAGGGGAAAATTGTCTATATCCAGGCCCTAATCATCACTCGTGTGGCAGGGAATGTCTAGTAACGTCACAGCTCCCTCAAGCGCACAGTGTGTTTAAATATACAAGTACGGAGCACCAAACTCTACTAGTGTGCATTGATGAGTGAAATTGTCCAGTTAATTTAGTTTACGGAACGATAATGGTGCAGTGGTTTGTGTAAATAATTTTACTCCTGCATTTATAAGGATGTGCTTTATTTGGGGAGCAACATTATTTTTGTATTTCGCTCCTCTATAAATGCCACTATTTTACTTTACTTATAGAATCCGTCCACAGTGAATCCGTCAAATTCAAACATGTGTTGAAGTACATGAAGGAATTAGTTGTTGTTAGGTTATTTTTAAGACGCTACTGCCAGCCTATTGAGACGGCTACTGCATCGAACTTACTGTGAGGTGCTGTGAGCAATAAGTATAGGTTCTGTGCTGTGAGCATTAGTTTCTCTATGGGTGTTACACATGTGGGCCAGTCGGCTATGCTTGACTATGCTCACGCTATGCTAGACGTTTAACCTCTGTGTTTAACATGGCAAACGTAAATAAGACTGACACGTCAAAAAAAGTTGTTAATAATCCGCTTATTTCAGCAGCAAGCAGTGACTTTGTGCTTGAAAATCTGACAAAGAATGCTGTTTTGCTACCTGTCACACACAACAGCCCATCTGTTTTGTCTGAAGGTAAGTGAACATATTGAAATGTATCCGCCCATTCGTGAGTATAGCAATAACTCTTAACTGAACACTGCTGATATGACTATTAATTTAAATGATTAAGTTTGATAACAAAAACCATTTAATGATCTCAAACATCGTCCTATAATCTAAAGTTGAAGATTGTTACCACACTCCGTTTTTACTAACCTCACAATTTTGATGCTTCTCTGTCATTGTAGACTAGATGCTTGTTTAAAGAATGCATCTAGTTTGCAAAATAAGGAAGCTGAAGTTTTAATTTAGGAGCTTAGAGTATTATAAAACCTGTGCGTATTGAAGATGTCATTAATAGATGTATTAACGTTTAAAAAAAGTAACTTAAGTAGCTGTAATGATTTTGTTTTTCATAATGAAAATGTTTAACTTTATACAGCTTGTAACGAAAAATCATGTGTGATAAAACATTGAACCGGGTGTGTCAGTGTGTATCTTTCTCTCTGCTAGTGTAGTCATTGCATCGGTGGAGTAAAAGTCATCACATATGTCTCTCTTCTTTGCTTGTAGTTTATCAAAAAAATTGCTTACAACTTGGCACAGGTGGCAACAGCAATTGAATCCAAAGTTCCTTCACATAGAACATATCATTGGCTAATTAGTGTACAAGCCTCGGTGATGTGCATTTTGAAATATGCTCTCTTTTGGAAAAAGGTTGCATTTAGTTTTTTCCGGATGATTTCACTGTTTCAGTTTTTAGTGTAGCCATATATTTTTCAAACAATATGTGGCAACAAATGAAAACTTCAGCTTGTATAGTTCTTTTAAGCAGTAACAACTTATACAAAAATGTACCAGTATGCTGGAATATTTATTTTTTTCAACATAACTTTACAAGTTTCCAATATACGATCTGGCAGCTTGCTATGTAGGGATTTTGAAATACCCTTGAAACCTAATCACATGGTACATGTTCTTTTACTGCACTGTATATCAAAGTTTAGTGTATCAAACATAAAGAAACACCTGAACCTTTTTGTTTCTGTATTTACATACCCTCTCAAAGGCTGCTTGAAAGCACTGCAAAATTTCATATAGTAAATAATTCTAGAGAGTAAATATTGTGTCCATATCTGCTGTTTATGTTCCACTATCTTGTCTTAATAGGCATGACTTAATATTGCTACAATATTAGCATGTTACCTAATGCACTAACATCAAGTGAGTTGTTTGTACTTATTATTTACATTATTTCTTCATTAATGCACTAGTACACCTAAGATACACCTTCTACCCCACACATCACTGTTTTCAAATAGCTAACATGGAAAGGAAAAATGTGCATTCCAAGCATCCCATTAGATCCATTTGTTTTCATACACTTTTATATTAAATTTCCTCATACATTCGCGTATTTTAATGCAACCTATAACATTTTGACGTACATTTAAAGTAGGTCTACCTATTTCTTTAATTCTAACTTTCTCCTCCAAAGATCTACTTGAAAAGGATCTCTTTTATGGATCATCTAGAGGATGTTGCTTCTACATTGTGCAAAACAATATGTAGATTTAAAAAGAAACACAGTAGCCTTTTCTCAGAGTGGCTACATGAATTGTAGTCTTGTAGCTGTCTAGGAGGAAAGCCCAACTCTGCATCTGCAGTCAATATTCCATAGTAACATATCTTCTCTCTGAGCAAGTTTGTTGGAGCTGAAATATATTTAGCCATTGATACTGTACTTTCTAGCTGTGTTGGTTCAAGTTATTACAGAGAGAGTGCTACAAAATACAATTTTATTGGTTTTGTGAGCATAATCTCTCGTACGCTAAGATAATAGATTGAACACTGCATCAGCAGTCAATATTCCATAGTAACATACCTTCTCTCTGAGCGAGTTTGTTGGAGCTGAAATATATTTAGCCATTGATACTGTACTTTCTAGCTGTGTTGGTTCAAGTTATTACAGAGAGAGTGCTACAAAATACAATTTTATTGGTTTTGTGAGCATAATCTCTCGTACGCTAAGATAATAGATTGGTCCAGTTTTTCCATTTGTGGAAGACATCTGGTTTTAAAGCATTTGTGTTACATTCTTCAGATTCCTGATGTTACGGCTGTAGTTACTACATTGATTCAGCCATTGATTTGGATAAGGAAGACATTAACCATTGTCAACAAAATGGATCCCTTTGCAAAATGCCAGAGGTTTACTAAAATTAGGCAAGTGAGTCAACCAGAACTGACGATAGGGGAGAAGTCCCCAGAAACTAGTCTTCATCAGAAAACTTGTAAGTGGAGAAAAGTATATACAAGGTTGACTCACTTGCCTAATTTTAGTAAAAATGGCACTCCACTTTCTGAAATACTTCGTTTTATTCTATGCCAGAGGTTTGTTGGATTGGACTAGTTTTTATGATTCCACCATCAATATCTGTACAGTTCAAGCTGCATAAATATAGCTGCATAATAGGTGTTATAAATATTGATGCTGGTAGAAGAGAAAATACATTTGGTCTTCTGAAATTTTAATTTTAAAAATGTCTGTCTTTCATATGGACATGATTGCTCTGACACTGATAATACTGCAACAGTAAAGTTTTTGTAGTTCTCTTATAAAACATTTTGCTGACAATCAAATTGTATAATAAAATGCAGAATTTCACACTGTGCCATTGGATTGCTGTTACTGTAAACTGGGCATTCAGTACTACTAAAAAATCTGTCATGATTAAGAAGAGGTTAGGAGTTTAAGGATGAATAATGCAGGATTGAATATGATCAGTTTAGGGTGATTAGGCAAACGAGAAAACAGGCATTTATCATGTATGATATGAAAGAACAATTTTCTTTTATTTGCTCCATTTATACCCCACCTTTAACTCCTATGGTCATATCGGTGGCCATTCTCCTTTGGAACATATCAAAGGTGTTAACTTGTATTCATTGTCTTTTAATTTTTTTTTTATAATCATTAGATCCCGCACACATTCATATTCATACTTCCAGACTCTGGGGAAGATGAGGAATTATCTTGGTCAGAGAAAAATCCCCACCCCCACTGCTGGGAATTGAACGCGGGACCCCTAGCATGGCAGGCAGGTGCTCTACCGACTGAGCTATGGGGCCAGCCAAAGTGAAAATTTATTCAATTCAGAAATAAACATATTAGATACTTCTTTTCTTAACCACTTATTGAAGGAGGAAGTGCTGTATTTCCAGGTTCATTCTGTAGTGACTGATGTAACAAATTAAAGCATGCATTGATGTTATTACTGGTTATATAAACTAATTTTGTAAATTATATACATTTTAAGCTGTAAAATAACAACTAATGTATATAGTTAATGCCGAAAGTAAATCAGTAATGAACATGCCATTTTTATTATTATTCAGTACATTGTTTTTGTAACATCACTTGTCAGACTGAAAAATTCAATGCCATGGCCAGGATTTGAACCATGGATCTCCTGTTCTCTGTCATGACATCACATTGGCCATGGTAGCTCAAAGGTTAAGAGTGACCGGATAAAGCAGAATACTTCAAAGAACAAAAAGCCATGCTACACATAGCAGATAAAAATGGGTACAACAAAACTCTGGTGTTTAAGAAAATTAGAAAAGCTAAACTAAAGAAAATCATTAAGGAAGCAACCACATCTCAAAGGAAAATAAAATATCAGAAACGTTTACACAGTACTTATTGAATTATAAAAGAATCTATAATAAGGTTATTAGAAAAGCAAAGAAACTGTACAATGATAAACAATTAGCAAATTCAGTAAATAAATCTAAGGCTGCCTGGAAAATTATAAAACAGGAAACCAAAGTAAAAGCCACGCGAGATGACTACAAACTCCAGAAAGAAGGCGAAATTATAGATGATCCTCGGATGGTTGCAGAGGTTTTTAGTCAGTACTATGCTGGGGTACCAAAATTGATTGTAGGGGAGTCAAAAGTAACTGAAGGTAAAATAATAAGTAATAAAACATATCCGACTATCTTTCTTGCACCCACAACAGAAGATGAACTTCACACCATAATAAAAAGCATGAAAAATAAAAGCTCTACTGACTTGGATGGTTTTTCAAATTTCTTGGTAAAACAATGCTCTGCCCACTTAGTAAAACCATTAGTGCACTTAATAAATATATCATTGAGTGAAGGTAGGTTCCCAGACTGCTTTAAGATGGCAAAAATAAAGCCAATGTATAAAAAGGGATCAAAATTGGAAGTTCAAAATTTTAGACTCATCTCACTGCTATCGATCTTTTCCAAAATATCAGAAAGAGTGGTTTTTATTAGATTGTGCAACATTATTTCAAAATTTAATGTAATTTCTGATCGGCAGCATGGATTTCAAAAAGGAAAGTCCATCAATACTACACTGATACCGTTTATAGACGAAGTGCACCAAAAGCTTGACAATTCAGAAAAATGTATTGGAATATTCCTCGATCTGTCTAAAGCTTTTGATTTAGTTGATCATGGAATACTATTAAAGAAATTATCTCATTACGGAACTAGGGGAACTGCAAATAACTGACTTGTCTCCTACTTGAGAGAGCGAAGGCAAATAATAGAAATAGAGTTTGTTGATAAAACTACAAAGGAAATAAAAACTATAAAATCAAACGCTGCTAACATAAACTGTGGAGTTCCGCAGGGTTCAGTTTTTGGGCCACTGCTATTTATTTTGTATATTAATGATTTGGCACTTTATTCACAAAATTCTTTAAAATGCTCCTTATTTGAAGATGATACGAGCCTCTTGATATCAGGTCAAAATGATGACGAACTCAAAGAAAATGTAATAAATAATTTAAAGAAGTATCAACTTGGTTTCAAAATAACAAATTAGTTATAAATAAGGATAAGAGTAAGGCATTGGGTTTTCATAATAAAATCAATAAGGCAGATAATTTACCTGAAATTATAATGGATGAAAATGAAATTAAATATACAAGAAAGACAAAATTTTTAGGAAAAAAAATGAAATGTGTAGTGTTTAACGCCCGCTTTTACTACATACGGCACTGCAGGCGGTGACACTGAGTATACAGGAGATGAAGATGGAGCACCGGTGGAATGAGATGGCGGGGGAAACCGGAGGTCCCGGAGAAAACCCGCCCCAGCGTCGTGTTGTCCACCACAAATCTCACTTTGCGGTCGCCTGGGATCGAACCCGGGCTGCCTTGGTGAGAGCCAAGCGGTCTAACCACTGAGCCACGATGCAGCCTAAATAAAATTTTTAGGAGTTTGGATGGACGACAGTCTAAATTGGAATATACGTATTGAAAGTCTAATGAAGAAATTAAGTAGCATTTGTTTCCAAATATCAATTTTGAAGCATGAATACATTAAGAACAGCCTATTTTGTAAATTTTCAATCATTAATTTCTTATGGTATAACAGTATGGGGAAATAGTAGTAGCATTATCAAAGTATTTAGAATCCAAAAAAAGGTAATTAGAATTATGATGAATTTAAAGAGAACAGAAAGTTGTAAGCGATGGTTCAAAAAATTAGGCATGTTGTCATTACCAAGCATTTACCTTTTAGAAATAATAGTACAGGTTAAAACGAACTTAGATAAATTTCAAAAAAGCAATGATATTCATGACCATAACACGAGAGATAGCTCAAACTTACATGTCACCTATCATAAAAAGAAAATGTATGAGCACAGTTTTAAATTCAACGGAATTCATATCTACAATAAACTGCCAACTGAAATAAAAAACATTGAGTCCTTCACAAAGTTTAAAAACACATCAAAGAAGTATTTGTTACAGAAGTGTTACTACTCAGTAGAAGAGTATTTAAGTGACAAAGGGTAGGAATAAAAGGAATGTAAATTTTAATTATTAATTTGGTTATTATGCTTAACAAATTATTGTAATTCTTGTTTTTTGTTACTATTTTTTGTGTAGTTAGTAATTTGACAATTCCACATCATGAGTTGTATGATTTACGGATGCAATAAATGAATATGAATACATTTACAAAAGAAAAAGAAAGCAACAGCATATCACCCAGAAACATTTAATAAATTCAAGAAGATCTTTAAGGAACAAAATATCATCTTGGCACCTACTAATGGACGCTCAGTTTTAAAAATGCTAAATCCAAAAACAAAAGATAAAATCCCATCAATTAACAGATTCGGAATATACCAAATAATTTATAAGAATTGTGAAAAATGCTACTAGGTCAAACTAGAAGAAATCTAAAAGCCAGAGTCAAAGAGCACTTGAAACTTGACAAAGAAGTTCATAGTTCCATCGCCAGTGGGAAGAGAGCAGATGACAAGACACTAGTTGGAGAGAGATTGAAAATAGAAGCAATGGCTTGCGAAACTAGTCCCTCGATAACATAAAAATGTAAGTGACGAAGTGTCAATAAACCAACTACAAATAGTTTGTCCGATGACTTGTCATATTTGTTTTAACAAAAGAATTTAATAAGGGAGAAAGTAACAGTGCAAATACCTGGAATGTGGAGATGGATATGGTAAGACAGTTTAGGTAATGGAGGGGACATCTAGTACCTGAGCCTTTAATGGACATTCTGTGCATACACCCCTGGAATAAGAAATAGATGAAATGAAGGAATCACAGGAGACATATGGGCTGCAGGACTGGCCAACACAGGTGACAGAGACATGCAGAGTTCCCTAACAGTTATTCTATGGCTGTGGTTAATTTGCACTTCTGCCAGTAAAGGAATTCTGTTTGAAGTAAAGTTTCTTCTGTGCTTATAAGCTGTGGTTGAAAATTAGGTATTTTCCCGACGTTTCACTAAAAAGTGTGTTGAGCATCTTCAGAGGACCCAACGAAGAGTGAAAAGGTATTGTTTGTTCATTTTCTACCATATAGGGTTTTTTAGGCTTTTTATTTCAGAGGTAGTGTGCCTGGTGCCGGGTAGTGGTTCTGGCTTGCTTTATATAAACCCGAGATGTACCACCATCTCATCACTGATCGACTGGTGGATATCCAATCACAGTGCTTCCAGCTGTGCTGTCCTTTCCTTTGCTACTCATTGGTGCAGGTTGTTTGGGGATTTGCAGGTGTTCTAATGCTTGCATCCATGTTTTGTGTAGTCTGCTCATCTCTTCTTTACGGTTAAAATTTGCTTTATATATATATATGTGTGTGTATATATGTATATATCTCGCCTCTAGATACAGTCTAGCATGAAATCCGTCTGAGGAATTGATAAGTTTGGTGTCTTTTAAGTAAATGTCATGGCCCCTTTGAAGGGCATGTTCCAATACTGCTGATTTTTTTCATTTGCTCCAACCTGTAGTAGCGTTCATGCTCACTTAATAGTGTTTTTGAACTATGGTTGTGCCCATGTAGACGTGACATATGGAAGCTGTTGTCTAAAAACATCAAAACGGCTTACAAACCCACCTGCCGAATAAAAGGATATCTAAAATCTGCGGACAAACGCCCACCCTTAGTTCGACAGGTGTTTACAGGATACCGTGTAGCTGCAGTTTTCTGGGCCCATTTTATGCAGGTGTTGTGTTCGGCATTTATGAATCAAATTCATTAGTTTTATTGGGCTTTAATAGTTATTTATCAGTGTCAGCAAGAAGTAACAGTTTGTCTAATGTATGTAAATTCATTTTTTCTTTCTGAGATTTATATTTTGTACAGATTTTGCTTGGAGATGAATATAGCCACTTAAGTGCTTTTATTTTAGTTTTATCCAATGAAATTTTCATATTGTATTTATGTGCCATTTTATGTCGAATGTACATAGATGATTGAAAATCATCTTCATCAGCTGCTATTAATAATGTCTGCAAAAAGAATTATCCCTAAGGGTTTTCTTCTATTTAAAGTTACGTATTCTTGTGGAAGTTCTTTACAATTTTTCAACCATATGGTTAATGTAGATTACAAAGAGCAGTAGTGAAAATCCCCAACCCTGTCTTACACCTGTGTTTTTATTTACCCATTCAGATATGTTACCATTAACTTTAACTGCAATAGTTATTCTTGTAGATGTCAAATATAATTTGAATGATTCTGATACCTTGTCTTCTGCCATTATTTGTAACAATTCGTTTCTGATTACCTTATTGAATGCTTTTACAAGATTTATGAATGGTAGATGTGCATCTATATTAAACTCTGTTTTTCAGTCAGTAACTTTATAGAGAAGTAACTATCACATTATGGTCTTTCTGTGCAAAATCCCATTTGTTCTTCCCTCAATAAACTGAGTAGGATGACTCAGGTGGTTTCATCTGTGGTCTGCATTTGGGAGGTCTGGGTTCAGTTCCACTGGCCGGCCTATCAGACCCATGGGTTTTTTCAGGTGTTTTCCTGGGTTGTCAGGTGAATGCTGGATAGGTTAATTACATCCCCTGAATTTCTTGTCCCTCCATTTCATCTCCGTTATCATTTTACATCATCTCTCATTTGGTGGTCTCTTTCAAGGTAGAAGTGTCGACAGGTGTCTCAGCATTAGATGGTAGGATAATATGCTCCTGATAAACACTTCCTCCTCTTGTGGGACACTCTCCGGGCTGGCCTGTTGGGCTGCTTCAGGACCATGGTGGGTGTGATGCTGGTTGTACTGGCCTGCTGGGGAGTTACTAACTGGTGAATTGTAGAGACCATGCCTTCTGCACTGTGGTGGCTCCTTGGGGCAGCAATCCTCTGTCTAGTCTTGCCTCATCCTTACTCCTGGAGATGCCCCACTTGGCATAGGTACAATAGACCAAGTTTGGACCTCCGTACCAAATCCCCTCCGTAGCATAGTCCAGACCAGTCCAGCCACCCAATAAATGTTCATAATCTTAATTTATATAATACGTAATTATACAGATTAATATTCGTGTTGTAATATTTGTATTTGTATAATCTGCTATGTACTAAATAAGTAGGGCAGGTATTGCATTCCATCCAAAAACTTGATACTGTGATTCTAGTGGAAATACTCATTTTGATGGAACCTGAATCCAAAAATAGCTAGAAAAAGGTCTGTATGTTTGTGTGTAAACATAACTTAGAAATGAGACGTTGGTTAAGTACTAAACTTGGTATTTAAGTTCAGCGTCTTCCAAGGATGTGACACAAAGATTTTTAGAAAATCCCTCTCACCTCAGAGAGTAGGAATCCTATACAAAAAATTTTGATTCTCTAAAAATTGACTTTTATGATTATGATCAAAGTACCATGTGTTGATATTTTATTACAAATGACATATATTTAGAATTTTCTGGGAATATCCTCAGAAGTGCTGAATGACTTACTGTTCGTGTCGTGCTTAATTTAATGCGGAGGACCACCTTGATTTTAGCAGTAACCAAGGAAACTGATTTTGTGGACTGTACTCGATAGAGCTGTATTCATATCACTAGATAAATTTATTGCACACTACATTTCTTATGTGAATAATCATGAAGAAGACAACAATACATTTAATATTTGAGATAAACTAAAACGGTTCTTTCATTGCAAAAACAAGCTGCACGCAGCCACACAACGAAGCACATCACATGTCTCAACATGTCTGTAACTCTAAAGGAAGAAGAAGCCTCTTTTTTGTGCGCTGGCGAGTCACATGATCGGCTGGCCGCATAACTGGCGCCAAGTGAAATATTCATGCGCCCGCCGGAACAAATGACGATAATGGCGCAAACACTTACGTATAAATGATTAACTGTAATAGATAGAACAAATTTTACTACACAAAAAATGGAGAGCTCATTAAAACACACAATTTGTGAAATACATTTTGGAATGAACTATTTTGGAGTTATTCCTTGTTATTTGTTTGAATTTTCCAATACTTTTCTCAAATGGGATGTCATTCATTGTTTTATCTTTGGCTATGTGAAGAGAGTAGACTTTCAAAGTCATCACATAGCAACCACATCTTAAAAGATTGGACTAACACTTAAAGCCTAGTGTATTGATACGTTCTCTTGCACCTACAAAAAATTATGACTAAGTTAATGTTTATGTCAATTAACATTAAATAGATAGAGGAACGAGTTTTGTAAGAATAGTTTGTAGAGCGCGTATATACATTTTTTATTGTATTTACATATATCTTGTTTCTTGAATGTAGTGAATTAATTTTTCTGTGGTTACATTCTTTCTACTGTCGTTCTTGTAAACAGGAACTGCACTGGGTTTCAACTCTATATTTAATAGTTGCTTTGTTTTCCAAATGATATCTAAAAAGACTAAAAATGTATGTAATAAATGCTAGCTAGCATATTTAAATAATTCTATGCTAATATTATCTTCACTGGGCTTTAAAGCTTTTCTTGTGTCAAACTGTGGAAAATATATTTAAATCACTGCCTTTATGAAATCCTTATTGGGTTTTTGTTTTATTTTATTGACCAAATATTCATTAATGTTATGGCTTTGGTTGAGGTCGTGTTACTTTCTCTACTACATACAGTAAGTAGGAAAAGTATCTACCCAAAAATTATTTATTAAGATTTCACTGGAAACACGCGCGTGCGTGCGTGCATGTGGTTTTTTTTCTCTCCTCGTTATCATCTAAATTTTTCAATATTTATATTTTTCTCAAATGGGAGAGCTACTCATTTTTTTTTATCTCTTGGCTATATCAACAAAACAGAATTTCAAAGCCAATATGTAGTGACCCGCTTTAAAATAGTTATCTGTATCCATTACCATATCCAGATATTCCCTTGCAATAAGAACATTTATGCAAATTAATTGAAAGCAAAGCTATTTGTAGTTGTGTTTTTGATACTTTGGTACTTATATTTTATATTTTTGAAGGGCTGGTTTCGGAAGCCATCGCCTCCATCATCAACCTCTTTCCAACTGTCTGTTGCTGTTTACTCTCCTCTCTCTGGCAGTGGAACTATGAACTCCTTTGTCAAACTATCTACTAGAGGGATTTAAAAGTTCATGATTCGGTCCTTATTTTTCCATATGAGTATGTTCTCTCATATTGTCAGTTTATTTTGGTTTATCACTCCTTTTAGTAATTTGGGACCTAAATATTATCAGGAATGACACAAAAATAAAATTTGGAATTTACAGGAAGCCAACACAGAAAAGTACATAAAAAATCATAGCTATAACCAAATTGTATATAAACATGCAATAATAAACAGTCTTACAACAGACTATAACTGGTCATCAAACTAGAATGTGATTGATAGTAAGCACATGGAAGAATGCTTTAAATAAATTGGGGGAAGAGTACTTTGTAATGGTTGTCATAGTAACGATTAGAAGGACCAATTAGAGTCGAGACATTTCCATGACAACGTTAGATGCTAAACTTTGGTTGCCAATATTCTAACATGTGCTTAGCATGACATGCGGGCGAACGAGTTACACAAATGCTGCAGTAAAAACAATACCTTGGTGTTTGTTTCTCAGCTGATTATGCTGCATAAACAGAATGCCTTCACGTATTATGTTGCTGTTCTTATTTTTTATACAACAGTTACAGATCCTGTACTGGCAAGTTCCTTTGCTGAGTTGCAGAAGACAGGAATTAATGTTTCAGCGAGCACAATGAGAGGTAGATAGTCAAATTGACTCTAAAACCAAAACCTCACACATGGCTAGTGTGAAGAAATGATTAATTTTCATCAATTAACTGTGAGAGCTGTTTACAATAAGAAAGGGTACAACGACAGAGTAGTGCGTAAAGAATTCTATGGCAGCCCACAGAACAGGAAAAAATGTCTAGAATTCACTTGTAAGTACCGTGATAAGGGCGTGGACTTCTGGGAAAAAGTTGTATGGTCAGATGAGAGGGTGGGGAATCTGCTTGTTATTGAGGGAATAATGAATCACAGGAAGTGCATGGGCATTCTTAAGCAATAGTTACACACCAGTGTGGAGAAAATGGGCCTGCAAGAAGACTGGATGTTTATTTAGGGTAATGATCCAAAACATACTGCACTTAATACACAACTGTGGGTATTATACAATGTTCCAAAACAGCTCCCCAATCACTAGATATTAATCCTATGAAACAAGTGAGGATTATCCTGGCAAAATGCGTAACAAAAAGGGCAATTTCCAACAAGGAAGCATTGAAAACTGCTCTTTTGGAAGAACGGAACCGAATACCGAAAGTGGAGGTTAAAGAACTTGTCCATTCCTTATCCTTACCAAGTAGACTAGAGGCTGTAATTGAAGCTAAGGGGTACCCAACGTACTGAATAACAGTATTTTTGAGTCAGTAAACTTTAATTTATCATTTAAATACTCTCAATATTCATTTTCCTTAAAGTTTTAGTGGTGTACGAATACTTTCTGTGCTGACTGTAGGTAGCAGGAAAAAGAAAATGACCCGCTTCCTTCAGGTGTTCGTGAAAAATCAACATTGTGGAGTGATCAAATTAACTCAGATACAAATAGACATATAAACATAGAGAAATAGACATATTTACTGGTGTACAGATATTTCTGACAGCCAACCAACTGACATTTTCACTATGTGTTTACCACTGACTTAGAGTTTCTCGTTCTTATGGAAACAAAAGTATATGTGAGTAGCGTGAAGGAAGCCTTCACCTCTAAAGGCAATTTAGGGCCTAAGAGGAGAATTCAGAAGTGGACAGTGTGTTATTTGTACACCTACATTAGATGTGTACTGGTCTACAGATGGCATGTTTGCTGCTCCATTTTTTGGAAGGAAATAACAGGTCAAATGTGGATGGGGTGGATCTAAAGTACTTTTACACTAGCTGGCTATAACCATATACAATTGTTTAATTATTTATAGAGCTCTAAACTCATGTAAGACAAATGACTTACCTGGACTTACACATATCAATGGCTCGCAGCCTAATTGAACACTATATATAACATTTGGAGGCCTTTTCATACTGGGGGTAAGAAATCCTCAAACTTAGTACTCCTCATACTTGAGGGGAAAACAGTTTCCTAAAAGGATACCACCACGCCAAAAAAAAAAAAAAAAAGTTGCACCCATTTAAAAAATGTGTAGTGTGTTGCGAAAAAGAAGTCTGCAAGGAAACCCATATGATTTGCTGTAAATGTGTAAATGTGACCTTGTATTTTTATCTTTGTTTTGAGGTGTAACATTAAAAAAGGAACCTTTAAGGGTAAGTTTCTTCTCTTATAGAACTTACTTAAATGTATTGTAAAATATAAATATTAGAGCATTAATTGCATGTATGCACAGGATGTCTACATGTCCATATTGGTTTGGGGCATTTTAACTTGGACGTCATATGACGTTCATATTGGTGAAAGGGTTAACATATACATGAAGGAATAAATGTTAGTCTGTGTAGCCTATTTTGAAATTATTTCTAGATTAACAGTTTTATTGCAATTGAGGTAAAGCAGTTAAACAGTCACTTTTTATATTATTTTATATTATATTGCAGTGAGATTTGGCCATTTGGTTTTGTCAAGGCAGTTCTGCAGTACACCTCATGACCTTCATTCATTCGTGAGTCTCGCAGAAGCTTGTATCAAGTTCAGAATGATTTTAAAGTTTGCTTCTTTGCAAAAGTTTGCGATTTAGATTTGTAATAAACCATAATATAAATACATGTTAAATCAAAAGATTAATTTTTATGCATGGTTCATATTACACCAACTTGGAGAGAGGTAAAAGGGCAATATTTTGCAGAATTCCCAGGTATGCATCCTTGAAGGAGGGAAGCAGCTGAAAAGTTTTGGGAAAACTGGTTCATTTCTCCATAAGAAGCAAAGGGTAAAGTGTTGCATGCCTGCTGAGGAGAAATTAAATGAAGTTGATGAATGATGATAACATATTCCTCAGAAATCTTTACAACTGCTGAGACGGAAAATAACTCTTCAAATAATCACAGTGTGGTGAAATATTAACATCTTGCCCGTGCTTTCAACAGTTGGTTCCAAGTGATGAGAATAATGTAAATTTCTGTATTTTGATTTTGATGCTAATGTTGGGCTATGATTGTTTCAAATGTGAAGGCCTTCTTAACTTAAACTTCTCCGAATAAAGATTTTGTGTAGTAAAATTTAGCAATAAAACACCATTTTTCTATAGTTGTAAATTCAAAGAGTAACTAATGAGGTTGCTAATGTAGTGATTCACAGGTCTATAATGTGTGCCATTCATTGTGATAATTGAATGGCGAAGCAATTTGTCTCATTGTATCCATTAGTTTGCATGCCAATCTTTCAGAAATGCCTAGAAGTTGTGTTTTTGACTGCTCAAACACTACAAATCAAGATTTGATCAAGTAGATTCAGATGAATTTGAAATTACCTTCTGGTTTAAAAATGAACTGAGAAAATATTAGGAAGGAATATTAGAGAAAATATTAAGAGTCAACAAGCTGAAGAACATTTCGAAATACGAATACATTTCGAAATCGGTTCCAGAGGGTTTTAAAGCAGATAAGTAATAAGTGAAATGTGTTGCTACAGGTGTTGCAGTTTGTTCATAATAATTAGAAAGGAATTTGCCTGATTCTGAAATTGAGTCAATGCACGTGAAAGAAAATTTCTTATAAAGTTGCTAGAGTTGCAGGGATGCTGGAGGCGAATATTTCTAATATTTCCTGTCTTAGGTATATATGAGTCATTTCACATGAATTTGAACAATGATTTCACCTCTGTAGGGTAGGTGGTAGAGTGTCTATCTCACATTCAGGAGGTCCCGAGTTTGAATCTTGGGCAGAGTAACTTATCTGAATAAGGTTTTTTGTTGCATTTTCCTTTATCCTGTAAGATGAATATAGGGTAACTATAAGATCCGTGGAATATGAGCTCATCTGATCAACATTTCACTCATTTCATTCATTGTCCAATATGACTTACATTGGAGGACATTAATTACAAAACAAAAATAAATATAAAATCGGACAGTGCAAAATCTTATGAATTATTTTGAATTCAAATGTTGTGTGCTTATTAAAACTGAAGATAAGGTTTCTGCAAAATATGAGTAATTTATTGCTTATAATTTCCATTATATCAATATAAATGATCACAGGCTGGCCCCATAGCTCAGTCGGTAGAGCACATGACTGTCATGCTAGCAGTCCCGGGTTTGATTCCCAGCGGTGTGGTTGGAGATTTTTCTCTGACCAAGATAATTGCTCATCTTCCCAGAGCCTGGAAATATTAATGAGAGTGCGACTGTTTGCATGATCTAATGATTAAAAACCCAACAAATATGAGTTAACACCTTCAATATTATAACTTTGTGGGTTCGTAGAATTAAAAGCCTTGTTTGATGAATTTTAAAATGCTCTTTGTTTCACTAGAAAGACGCGTTGTACACCCCTTACAGGCTCTTAAAATGATGTGTCATACACAAACGCAGTGTCTCGTTGCTTCACCCACGTAAACAAATGAAAGAAATCACTTGTGGTACACTTCAAATCACCACACAGCTGTACACACACAACAGTTCTCAACCAGCAACTGACTGGCAACTCTCACACTGCCGGCTTTTAATACCCTCAGCAATTGTTCCAGAAACCTGCCGACGTTTTAAGGCCTTTCGTAGCGCAGCGAGAGAACAATAGAACTATCTTTGTCTCTTTCTCTATTTCCCTCTCGGCAAGCGTCCAGCTCCGCGCCCACGCACCGGAAGTGGCCCGCCGCAAACAATGCCTCGGTGACACTGCGCGCTCCTCGAGGTTTGTCGTCCCGAACAGCACCATCGTAGGGGACCAGACGATCTAGGTGTACCGCCAACATCTTTCCTCGGGGCACCTTCTGGATGCGGTAGACCACGTCGTTAATTTTCTTTACCACCCGGTACGATCTTTGCCACGGTTGTTGAAGTTTTGGGCAGCGTCCCTTGGTCCGGGTAGGATGGTACAACCAGACCAGGTCACCTTGCTGGATTCCTTGGCACTTGGCTTACCTGTCGTACCGGGTCTTCATGCGGTCGCTCGCCATCTGGATGTTCTGACGAGCCATCTCATGCATGTCGTGGAGGTTCTCCACATAATTGGTTGCTGGCTATTTCGCATCCGGGGGCCTCCCAAAAGCCAGGTAACAAGGGAGCAGTAGCTCTCGGCCGAGTATTAAGCTTTCTGGCGTCATCCCAGTGGTGTCGTTTGTTGACGAGCGGTAGGCCAGCAAAAATAGTGGCACCATGACGTCCCAGTCTCGCTGATGGCTGGCCACGACCTTCCTCAGATGTTATTCTAGGGTCTTGATATATCTCTCGGCTATGCCGTCCTACTGCGGATATAAAGGTGTCGTGCGGGTCTTGTTCACCCCAAGTCTTTCCAGTACCTCCTTCATCAGGTGGGACTCAAAACTGATGCCCTGGTCGCTGTGGAGCTCTAGCGGCACCTCAAAACGACAGAACAGTTGCTCCAAGAGGAATTCTGCAACTGTCTTCGCCTCCTGTTTCGGCCTGGCATACACATCCGGCCACTTGAAGTAGTCCACGGCCACCATCAGGTTTGCCTAGGTCGGACACTGGAAATGACCCAGCTATGTGGACAGCGATGCGTTCGAAATGCGCTCCAACCTTATACTACTGCATGCGACCCCGGCTCCTAGCTTGAGGCCCGCAACTCGCCGCGCACACGTGTCATTGACGGCGCCATCTCTCAGCGTCTGCTCGAAGCCTCAGCCAGTAGTAGCGCTGTCGGAGTTTGTCGATCGTTCGGTTTGCTTCCGGATGTCCTGAAGTATCGGCGTGCACTTCCTCCAAGGCTTCCGGTACGTGACTCCGGGGAAGTACCAACTGCTCTCTTTGCGTCTTCCTAACGGATGATTCCTATACCCGGAACAGCAAAGCCCCGCGGAGGACGCCGAGCGCCCTTTGGGACAGTTCGGATAACTCCCTGGTCGAAGGAGGCCCGGGTCCAGTTCCTACGGGTTCAGGACTAATGGGAGTAGAACCTCTGGGCTAAACCCGGAACAGCACGCGCTCTTTGGTCGTCAGCGATACCCATTGGGCCCAGTACGACTTGTATGTAGCGCTTCTGGGTGCAATGTCCGCCCAGCTCGGTCTTGTCCCTACCACAACTTCCGTCAACAGTGGCCCCAAGACGGCTTCCGCCAGCTACTCCCTTCTCAGGCCTGCTGTGACCACTCTGACAGCTGCGACACGCTCCTTCTCTTCCACCCTTGTGCATTGGCCACAATCTTCCGGTAAGGGTCTTCGGGACATCGTCTGCGTTGGCGTAGCTCTCACCTGTACGATGTTCGGAGGTGAAGTCGTACTCTTGCAGCCTCTGGACCCAACGGGCTGTATGGCCTTCCAGGTTTCTAAAGCTAAGTAGCTAGGTTAGGGCGGAGTGGTCAGTTCTCAGATGCAATGGCTGACCGTACAGGTACTTATGGAAGTGCTCCAAGGCCTTCTCTACCGCTAGTAGCCCTCGCCGAGTGACGCAGTAGTTTTGCTCTCCCTTGGATAGCGTCTTACTGTAGTAGGCTATCATGGCTCGTGGCCGTCCTGGACTTGGGATAGGACTCCTCCAATGGAATGGTCGCTGCCGTCGGTGTCCGCAATGAGTGTGCCGCCTAGTTGTAGGAATCTCATAATAGGAGCACTGCAAAGCTGCTGGAAAGCGTCTTCAGCGTCCTCCGTCCGCACATAAGGCCGATGTTCTGTCAGGTGGATGAGAGACTTGGCGATGTTGGAGAAGACCTTTTTGAAGCGGCGGTAATAAGGGCACAGTCCAGGGAGACTGCGCAATTCTCGCTTATCCTTTGGGTAATGCCAATCTCTCACGGCCTGTGTCTTCTCCGGGTCTGTGACCACTCCGGTTGGTGAAACTATGTGGCTCAAGTAGTTGACTTCCTTGCGAAAGAGCTGGCACTTCGCGTTCAGCTTCAGGTTGGTAGCCTGCATTCCCTGTAGTACCTTGCTCAGGTTGTCGAGATGGTCTTCGAAGATCTTGCCGATCATGATGTGTAGCAGGCAGGTATAGCAGGCAGGCGTCATAAGTCAATGCTCTCATTGACTCCAAGAGACGTTGAAAGGTAGCTGGTGCGTTGCAGAGACCAAAGAGCATAACTGTGAACTGCCTAAGCCCTTGGCCTGTCGAGAATGCGGTCTTCTGGTCTCTCGGGTCCAGAGCCACCTGCCGTTACGCTGACCACAGGCTCACCCGTCCCCAATACTTCCCATCCTGGATGTCGCTATCGGCATCCGTTGGATTAAGCAGCCTCATCGGCACCTCTCGGCAGGGCAATAATGACCTGGCTACACAAAGTCCGTGCACAGGCGTGTTCTGATCCAGCATCATGTTCTTGGTTCGCTGGTCTTCCAGTCGCGCCATCACCACCACCTCGCTTCTCGCGGAGGCAACCACGTCTTCCCTCAGGATGACCCTGCAGATTACAAGGCGTTCTTTGGGGTGCCGGAGTATCACCTCTCCATTGAGCCGCAGGACCTTCCTGCTGACGTCGACGGTCACCTCGTGGCTCCTGAGGGCATCCGGTTCCAGTTTCACCTCCTCAGCCACTTCCGCGACGAACACTCACAGATGCACGGCACTCCGTCCCAAGGTCAACTTCAGCAGGGCCTCCCTCTCCACAGTCAAGGTGTCGCCCGATGCCGTAACTAGCTAATATGGTCCTGTTTTCTCGACGGCAAACCCCTGGCTACGTCAGGTCTTATGATTGTCACAGCTGCCCCGGTGTCCACAGGCACGCGGCACGGCTTCCGCTTCACCCAACCGTCCACGATTAGGCTGTCATCCATACGCCGGCTGACGGCACGCAGCGTCACTGGAGGGGATGATGGTGATGGCGTCGACATGCCCCTCGCCACGCCGGATCTTACTCGTTTTCCGGCTGCTCTTCCTGGTTTGGGCAGTCTCTCCAGGTGTCCCGGCCGGCCACACCCCCAACACACGTCACTAGGTCTTCGCCGGCGTCCCTCGGCTGGTCTTCGGTCTCCAGTGTAGTTGATACTCTTTGTTCTCGAAGTCGGGGTTGCCGTCACCTTGGCCGCCTCAATCCTCAATGCAGCCGTTAGCTCCTCGTAGATGGTCTTGTATTCTCCGAGCATTAAGCGCTGACGTATCTCGGCGTCTCGTACCCGGTCGACGAAGGTGTAGGCGGCTTCTCGGGATACGAATTCGGGTGGGAGGTCGACGAAGGCTCTACTGGCCAGCTGTTCAATTGCCAGGGCGAACTCCTGCAGCGTCTCCCCTGGCTGCTGCGTCCTAGACTTCAGTTGGCTGCGGTAGGCTGCGGCCCGTCTCTTGAGGCTGGCTGTTAGCTGTGCGGCCTCTTCTTCTGACGACCACTTGTGCTTGGCCACTGTGTCGTATTGGCGGCGGAAGACTTCGAAAGTTGACGTGCGTAGATTTTGTGTCGCGTCCCGGCGCGCCGGCCTTCAGATCCTTTAATTTTCTGCCGACGATGTCCACAATGACGTTCAGGGACTTGGTGTTGCTCTAGGTCGTAAACGCGGTTCGCCAGGTCTTCGACGCGCTTGTTCACTTGACCCATCCGCTTGCCCAGCTCCATGACGTCCTCCTTCACGCCTGCCAACTGCTCATCAAATTTTACGGTGAGGGCCTCGTTCGCAGCCTTCATTTCGGTTAATGCGGCTTTCACTTCGGTCATCGTCACGGCCAGGTTGCTATTTGCCGCCTTTATTTCCGCGGCCAGGTCATTATTGCCGCTTCCAACTTCTCAGCGAAGGTGTAATTTGCTGTATTCATTACTTTTAGCTCCGCGGACAGGTTGTACTTTGCCGCTTCCGCCTTCGCAGCGAGGGAGTCATTCGATGTTCTCATTTCTTTCAGCTCTTCTAAAATCTAGACCAATGCAGCTTCCACCGTCGTATCCCACTCCTGGCACCAAATGTGACTTTGTGGGTTTGTAGAATTTAAAGCCTTGTTTGATGAAATTTAAAATGCTTTTTATTTCAGTAGAAACATGCTTTGTACACCCCTTACAGGGTCTAAAAATGACGTGTCATTACACAATCGCAGTCTCTCGTTGCGTCACCACACGTAAACAAACGAAAGAAATCACTTGCGGTACACTTCAAATCAATACACAGCTGCACACACACACAATTAACAGTTCTCAACTAGCAACTGACTGGCAACTCTCACACTGCTGGCTTTTATACCTTTAGCCAATGTTCCAGAAACCTGCCGACGTTTCAAGGCCTTTCGTGGCGCAGTGAGAGAACAGTACAACTATATGTCTCTTTCTCTTCCCCCCCCCTCTCTCTCTCTCTCGACAAGCATCCAGCTCTGCACCCAAGCACCCGCCGTGGCCCGCTGCAATCAATGCCTCGGCGACAATATGTTCCCAAGAAGAACAGCCGCTGATATGACCATTGGAGTTAAAGTTGGAGTATAAATGGAACAAATAAAAAAAAATTATCACGATTTTTTACTTTCAAGCTAAATAATTCTCAGCGTCTCCTGATACATAAGCCTAAATACATATTAATCTGAATCTGTAATTGACTATAAAATAAATATTATTTAATTATCAGGAGTTGATAAACTTAATTGTGTAACTAAAGTGATTAGCGAACGATGAGAAATATGATTGGCGAGCAATGAGGTTTCTCTCAGGGTATGCGTGGATGTGTGTGAAGGAGATTTTAATAACACTGGAATGCCCGTTTCCAACTTATTTATTTACTGCTTCTTTGAAAACATCGAAATGAAAGTTGCTGACCAAGGGTTACCAATCTCGGTTTAGAGTTACTGAATGCAGAATGTTTATTACTCGATAAATTTATTCGTTCCTCATATATATACGAACCGACAATTATCAAACACAGAACAGGTTGGCCGCCATAATAGGCTTCACGCCTCGGACTGCTCTCATCGGCCTGACGCCGAAGACTGCTCTGAATGACCACAGCTGCGCGTGTGTATATATGTAACTTTCACTCTCAGGAAACTCCTTTTCAACCAAAATCCCTTTGTGAATGTTTTGTCGCCATTGTAAATGATCCAAAGAATTCCCTATCCATACACGTCAAGTGAGCCCCTTTAGAAACTGCTAAGGACGCTGTTTCTTACATTGCTTTTGTTACAGCACTTTCCCCCAACTCAACTGGCCTTGCCCTTGTCATAACAAAGAACCAACATTCCTTTGACATCCATCATGATTCTTTACTTCTGGCGAACCTTAATTTCGGTATCAATTGTCTTAATTTTCTGCTATTTTATTTCATGTAAAAAGAATCTACTTTTCAGTGACATTTATAGAAAGAGATACTGTTTTCAGTTCAGTGTTACTACAAGTAGAATGTGAAAAAATAATTCCTGAACTTTGAGTTAGGAAGGGTTTTTTGCCTCCAATATAAAATTATCAATGCTCTTTTTCAATTACATTTTTTTAGATAGTGTATGGTGTGCAGTCATACCACTATGTATGAAATGCCTAGCTGAAGTTATAGTTAGTGCTAATGAATAGCGCCAAAATATGTAAGTAATTTTACCAATGTAGTATGACAATAGAAACAGTAACATGAAACCACAATTTAGGGGGGTGTATAATATATGTAGTAAAATTTTTAACTATTCATTTTCATTTGGATATCTCAACATGGAAGGTAACATTTATGTAAGTAATCACTGCTTTAATCCCCTGTAGAGCCAACATAATATTATCTCGCTCACTTCCCTTCGGTTTATCTAGACAATGTATGGTGTGCAGTTCTGCCTGTGCCTGTGTATGAAGTGCTTAGGTGATGAAAAGCTCCAAAAGAGATATATATATATATATATATAATTTTACTAATTTTTAATAAAAATAATAGATGAAATCGCCCTAATTTAGGCAGGTATATAGTATATATAATATTGTGACTTTGTGGGCTCGTGAAATGAAAAGTCCAATTTCACCATTCAAAAATGTTCTTTATTTCTTTCGACTTACAGTTAAACACTTGCCAATTACACATAATTACGTAATGCACACAATTACGATTCACCAGTTCGTCCGTTACAATTTCACTTGCATTCGTAATTACATACAATACTCCGATGCACGTACACAGTCTTCTCGTCGTAAACTGCACTCCTACACTGCTCGCCAAGAACTGACTAACTGACTGACTCACTTACTGCTCGGCGTGTTGCTTATATAGGGTCAGCTGGGGGATCGAGAATGTTCTAGATTATATGAAATATCCCGTAAGTTCGAGAACACAGGTGGAACAGAAAGAGACGACGCAGTGATGTTCTTTCTCCCAGCTACCCCTTGTCACCACTATAAGACAAACGAGGGGGGGCGTGGCTAACGCCGACCTCCCCTGCCTGCCCGCTCTCAGCTGGTTCTATAGGGTGTTCCAACGATCTGGTGACACTGCTCCCTCCTCAAAGCTGGTCGTCCCGAACAGCACCATCGTAGCGTGCCAGGCGATCCAGGTGTACCACCAACATCTTCCCTCGGGGAACCTTCTGGATGTGGTAGACCACGTCGTTAATCCTCTTCACCACCCGGTACGGTCCTTGCCATGTCTGCTGGAGCTTCGGGCAGCGTCCTTTGGTCCGGGTAGGACGGTACAACCAGACCAGGTCACCTTGCTGGAACCCTTGGCTGTTGGCTTGCCTGTCATACCTGGTCTTCATGCGGTCGCTCGCCTTCTGGATGTTCTGGCGAGCCATCTCGTGCATGTCGTGGAGATGGTCCACCAAGTTCTCCATACACTCGGTCGCTGGCTGTTTCGCTTCCGGAGCAATGTCAACGACGAGACGTTCGAATGGCGCTCCGACGTTGTACTGCTGCATGCGACCCCGGCTCCTAGTCTGGGGGCCGCGACTTGCCGCGCACTCGTGACACTGACGGCACCATCTCTCAGCATCTGCTCGGAGCCTCAGCCAGTAGTAGCGCTGCCGAAGTTTGTCGATCGTTCGGTTCGCTCCCAGGTGTCCTCCCGAAGTACCGGCGTGCACTTCCTCCAAGACTTCCGGGACCTTACTCCGGGAAAGTACCAACTGTTCTCTCTGCGTCTTCCCATCGGGTGATTCCCATACCCGGAACAGCACGCCCTCTCTAGTCTTCAACATAGTCCCATTGGGCCCAGTACGACTTGTAGGTGGCGCTCCTCGGTGCGATGTCCTCCCAGGTTGGCCTCGTTCCTGCTTCCACTTCCCTCAAGAGTGGCCCCCACATCTGCGTCCGCCAGCTGCTCCCTCCTCAGGCCTGCGCTGTCCCAGCCGTCCGCAGGCATTGCCACAACTACTCGGACTGCTGCGGCACGCTCCTTCTCTTCCACTCTTGTGCACTGGCCGCACTCTTCTGGACAGGTTCTTCGGGACATGGCGTCTGCGTTACCGTGGCTCTTCCCTCTACGATGTTCCGAGGTGAAGTCGTACTCCTGCAGCCTCTGGACCCAACGTGCTGTCTGGCCTTCCAGGTTCTTAAAGCTCAATAGCCAGGTTAGGGCGGAATGGTCAGTCCTCAGGTGGAATGGCTGGCCGTACAGGTACTTGTGGAAGTGCTCCAATGTCTTTACTACCGCCAGTAACTCCCGTCGGGTGACGCAGTAGTTCTTCTCTGCCTTGGATAGCGTCTTGCTGTAGCAGGCTATCACCCGCTCATGGCCGTCCTGGATCTGCGATAGGACACCTCCAATGCAATGGTCGCTGGCGTCGGTGTCCACAATGAAGGCGCCACCCAGTTGTGGGAAACCCAAAATTGGAGCACTGCACAGGGTTTCCTTCAGGTGCTGGAAAGCGTTTTCGGCGTCCTCCGTCCACACATAAGGTCGGTGTTCCTCTATCAGGCGGGTGAGGGGTTTGGCGATGTTGGAGAACCCCTTTATGAAGCGGC
Source organism: Mantis religiosa (assembly GCA_030765055.1). Taxonomy (NCBI): domain Eukaryota; kingdom Metazoa; phylum Arthropoda; class Insecta; order Mantodea; family Mantidae; genus Mantis; species Mantis religiosa. Next base: position 207,548,203 of record CM060950.1, on the reverse strand, counting down.
GGTAATAACTGCACAGCCCCAGGAAACTGCGCAGCTCTTTCTTATCCCTAGGGCGAGGCCAATCTCTCACGGCCTTTGTCTTCTCCGGGTCTGTGGCCACTCCGGTTGCTGAGACTATGTGGCCCAAGTAGTTAACTTCCTTGCGGAAGAGCTGGCACTTCTTCGCGTTCAGCTTCAAGTTGGTCGCCTGCAGTCTCTGTACACCTTACTCAGATTCTCGAGGTGATCTTCAAAAGTCTTCCCGACGATGATGATGTCGTCCAGGTATAGCAGGCAGGCATCGTAAGTCAGCCCTCTCATCACTGACTCCATGAGGCGTTGGAAGGTAGCTGGTTCGTTGCAGAGGCCAAAGGGCATAACCGTGAACTCCCAGAGCCCTTGGCCCGTCGAGAATGCGGTCTTCTCCTTGTCTCTTGGGTCTAGAGCTACCTGCCAGTAGCCCGACTTCAGGTCCAGGGTCGAGAACCACTGTGCACCAGCTAGCGTGTCCAGGGTGTCGTCAATCCGGGATAAGGGAAAACAGTCCTTCCGGGTGACAGCGTTCAACTTTCTGTAGTCTACGCAGAAGCGCAGCTCGCCGTTCTTCTTAGTCACCAAGACTACAGGAGAACACCAAGGGCTGTCAGACTCTTCGATCACTCCCCTGGATCTCATGTCCTCCAGCATGTCTCGTACCACCCCTTGCTTCGCCAGCGGGACGCGTCTATGTGGTTGCCGAATAGGCCGGGCGTCTCCGGTGTCGATGCGGTGAAGCACTTTGTCCGTGCGGCCGTAGTCACTATCGCCTTGGCTGAAGACGCGCTCGTGTCGCCTCAGTAGTTGTGTCGAACTTTCTCCAGCTGTTCTGCGGTCAGGTGGTCGGCCGCCCTCTCCAGTAAGCCTTCTAGCTGGGGCCCCAGGTGTTGCTTCGGCGCCGGCTCCTGTGTCTTGTCGATTGCTGTTACGCTCACCACGGGCTCGCACGTTCCCAACTCCGTCCCGGCCTGGACGTCGTGATCGGTGTCTGTTGGATTTAGCAGTCTCACTGGCACCTCCTCTCGGCACGGCAGCAATGCCCTGGCTACACACAGTCCGTGTACAGGCGTCTTCTGGTCCAGCATCATGTTCCTGGTTCTCTGGCCCTCCAGTCGCGCCGTCGCCACCACCTCGCTCCTCGCGGGGACAACCACGTCTTCGCCCAAGACGACCCTGCAAATTCCAAGGCGCTCTTCGGGTTGACGGAGTATAACCTCTTCTCCGTTAAGCCGCAGGACCTTCTTGCCGACTTCGACCGTCGCCTCATGGCTCCTGAGGGCATCCAGTCCCAGGATCACCTCCTCAGCCACCGTCGCGACGAACACCCACAGACGCAAGGCACTCCGTCCCAAGTTCAGCTCCAGCAGGGCCTCCTTCTCCACAGGCAAGGTGTCGCCGATGCCGTGACAAGCTGGTATGGTCGGCTCGGCTTCCTTGTAGGCAAACCCTTCGCCACGTCAGGTCTGATGATGGTCACGGCCGCCCCGTTGTCCACCAGCACGCGGCACGGCTTTCCTCTTACCCAACCGTCCGCGATGAGGCTGTCAGCCATATGCCGGCTGACGGCGCGCAGTGTCACTCGAGGGGATGGTGGTGATGGCGCCAACGTGCCCCTCTCCACGACGGCCCTTACTCTTTTTCCGGCTGCTGTTCCTGGTGTGGGCAGTCTCTCTGCAGGTGTCCGGGCTGTCCACACCCCCAACACAAGCCACTAGGTGTTCGCCGGCGTCCCTCATCTGGTCTTCTGTCTCCGGCGTAGCGGACACTCCTCGTTCTCGACGTCGGGATAGATGTTACTTTGGCCGCCTCCATCCTTAATGCCGCTGTCAGCCCTCGTGGATGGTTTTATATTCGCCGAGCATTAGGCGCTGACGAATCTCCGTGTCCCGTACCCCGTCGGCAAAATTGTAGGCGGCTTCCCGGGATACGAACTCCAGTGGCAGGTCAACCAAGGCCTTGCTAGCCAGCTGCTCGATCGCTATGGCGAACTTCTGCAGCGTCTCCCCCGGCTGCTGCGACCTTGCCTTTAGCTGGCTGCGGTATGCTGCGGCTAAGCGGTGGTTCCCGAAACGATTCTCCAGGGCCTCCCAGATGTCCTTGGGCGCCGCCGTCGTCTGCACTGCGTTTAGGACTTCCGTGGCCCGTCCCTGGAGGCTGGCTATTAACTGTGTGGCCTCCTCCGGTGGCCATCTGTTGTGCCTGGCCACTGTGTGGAACTGGCGGCGGAAGACTTCAAACGTTGACGTGCCGTCATACTTGGGAGGTTTGACGCGCGCAGATGTGTCGCGTCCCGGCGCGTCGGCCTTCAAATCCTTCAGCTTCCTGCCGACGACGTCCTCCACCATGGCGTTCAGGGACTTGACGCTGCTGTCGGCCTTTCCCTCCAGGTTGTTTACGCGGTTCGCAAGGTCTTCGACGTCTTCCACCACGGCGTTCAGATTCTTGGCGTTATTGTCGGCCTTTTCCTCTAAATCATTAAGGCGGTCGTCTACTTGACCCATCCGCTTGCCCAGATTCTTGACGTCATCCCTTACGCCGGCCAACTGTTCCTCAAATTTGGCGGCGAGAGCCTCGTTCGCCACCTTCATTTCCGTGGTCAGTTCGGCCATCTTTGCGGTCATTGTCGTGGCCAAGTTGTTGTTTGCCGTTTCCGTCTTCGCTGTTAATTCGGCCTTCATTTCTTCCATCTTCCCGGTGATGTTGTCGTTGGCCGTCTTCATTTGTTTCAGATCCGCGGCCAGGTTGTCATTTGTAGTCTCCAGCTTCGCGGCGAGGCTATTATTTGTAGTCTCCAGCTTCGCGGCCAGGCTGTTATTTGCTGCTTCTGTTTGTGCAGTGAGGTTTTCATTTGCCGTCTTCATTTCTTTCAGTTCCGCTAAAATCTTTTCTAATGCAGCCTCCATTGTATTATGCCGCACTTCTGACACCAATTGTGACTTTGTGGGCTCGTGAAATGAAAAGTCCAATTTCACCACTCAAAAATGTTCTTTATTTCTTTCAACTTACAGTTAAACACTTGCCAATTACACAGAATTACGTAATGCGCGCAATTACAATTCACCAGTTCGTCCATTACAATTTCACTTGCATTCATAATTACATACAATACTCCGATGCACGTACACAGTCCTCTCGTCGTAAACTGCACTCTTACACTGCTCGCCAAGAACTCTGGCTAACTGACTGACTCACTTACTGCCCGGCGTGTTGCTTATATAGGGTCAGCTGGGGGATCGAGAATGTTCTAGATTAGATGAAATATCCCGTAAGTTCGAGAACACAGGTGGAACAGAAAGAGACGGCGCAGTGATGTTTTTTCTCCCAGCTACCCCTTGTCACCACTATAAGACAAACGAGGGGGGGCGTGGCTAATGCCGACCTCCCCTGCTTGCCCGCTCTCAGCTGGTTCTATAGGGTGTTCCAACGATCGGTTGACAATATTAACTATCATTCATTTATGGATTTCTCAACATAGAAGATAAAATTTACATAAGTAGTCACTGTTTTATTACTCTGTAGAGTCCAAATAAAAAATGGGACAACAAATGAACTAAGAAAATAGTTTCATGGATACTTGACCAATATATCATTCTGAAAGAACAGTCAAATGAAGTTAGAATTGCACAAAATACTTAACAAAATTCAAGATTCCAAGAACCTTGAGAGTACAATTACTATTAATGTAGAAATGCAATTTAGTTCCATTGTGTAAGTAAATGTATAATCTTGTACAAGTAGTATTACCTGTGATACACTAATGCTGAAAATATTTCAGAAGTGATGCAAGAGTTTTGCCATTATTAATAATGAAGAATTCTTCAGTAAATAAAAGGAAATGCATGCAAAAAAGAAAAGAATACAGCAGATCCAATGTTAAAAAAATTGAACAATCACTAAAACATAAAATATGGTATGTGCCAAATATGCAGTACTCATTTTCATGCAGTGCGCACGCCTGAGCGTCTGCATGTTGTTACATTGTCATAATGTATTGTTGTGTAAAGAACGTTATGCTCTGTGGTTGGAAGTGACAGTGGGTCCCGTGACGGAGGATAAAGTGTTTATAGTGGAGTATTATTTTCGCTCATATGGAAATGGTTATCAAGTTAGTGGCGGAACAATATCGTGAACTATTCAATAAGCCAGCACCTAGCAACACAGTTATGCTGTCTGTTGTTAAAAAAATGTTTTCGTAAGGGCAGTGTATAATGACAACATAAGGGAAGGTTTGGTAGGCCAGTAACTGTGTCCACAAGTGAAAATCCTGGACAATCAGGTGTTGCAGCATAGTCTTCGGCAAATATCCCTGAAATTAAACATCAGCAATACGTCACTTCGTCCTGCACCTTGGCGTAGCGGGCTAAGGCATTATGCTTTGGTTCTCTGCCACGGAATGCAACCTAGGTGCGATTCCACCCCTAGGGGTGTGAATTTTACGTCCCGGGTGCCCACTCAGCATCGTGAGGAAATTGAGGAGCTTGCAAAGGTTAAGTGACCCTGGTGAAGTCTTATCTTTCTGGATAAAGCACTTGAGTATGGTTGCTGATATGAAACCATATGCCAATGATTAAGGATGCTGGTATTGCATTCCATCATCCTGCCATTAAGCTCTTCACTGAAGCACACAAAGCAAAAAGGTCACAATAGTCACAGCACAATATTGACCTTCCTCAGACTTACTGGGTCCTGGTAATTTGGGGTGATAGGGTATTTCATTCTGATCAGCAAGGGACTCTGTCTATACACACAACGGGGAACTAGATATGAGCCTCAGCATGTTCAAGAAGAACATTCAAGAAGAATTTCAGCACTTTTCTGAGTCTGTATGAGAGCATCAGGTCCAGAGGAGTTAATTCAAGTGCCAGAGGCAATGATGAGTGCAGACTATATAGATATTCGCAAATATTTTGCTGTCATTCCTTTGTGGTAGGTTCCTAGAATAGGAAGAGAGTGCATTTATGCATGACAACAGAGTGTGGATACCTCAAATATTACCCAGGATTGGCTAACGAGGCATCCAGAGTCTTCTGATCTAAACACATATAGCCTTCATGGTAAAGGATTAGGAAAAATGTAGACCAGATAGCATGTGATAAATCTGATTGTTCATTTAATGGAGCTATGTCAACATTATTAGCAGAACCCAAATGCTGTTCTGTGTTGGTTGCAAACATGCATGAAAGAATAAGTGATTAACGTAACTAGTGGCCATTACACCAGGTTCTATTACAATGAGATTACATTTCTCTTTTCCGTTCTTTGTTTCAACAAATGATTTGTTCTAGCAGAAATACATTTTCTATAAATCTGAAATGCTTCACAGTTTAATTCATCTCTTAATATATGACATGACCCCATTATGAAACAACACCTTTTTATTAAAATCAGGCAAATGAGTCAACCTTATATACACTTTTCTCCACATAAAAGTTTTTTATGAAGACTAGTTTCTGGGAACTTCTTCCCTATCCTCAGTTCTGTAGTCGACTGATGGTGCAACCGGTGCCTGTCTTCAGCTTGGTGTCGTGCTGCTATCTGATAATCTGGTAAGTTTGATGACATCATCCACGGTGGGATTTTCAAAATTCATCAGGAAGTTCTGTTTCTTAGTAATGAATATGTTTTCCCAAATCTGCAGTTCTAGAGGTTTCTTTGCTTGTTTGATCAATTATATTCCTTGCTTGATGTTGTGATTCTCAGACCAAAAGTGGTGTGCTATAGCAAACTTGTCCATGTGTTTGAATTTAATATTTTTGAACTGTTCTTTCATTCTTGTTTCTAGATTTCTTTTTGTCTTCCCAATGTACATAGTGATTTATATAGAACTGACACATTTCTTTCTTTAAATAATAAATTGGAAATTCATTCATTGACCCAATTTTAGCATCAAAGTAATCAGAATGTTCTGGAGTTTCGATTCCTTGTCACTAGATTCACAGATGTTTATGTTTATTCCAAATTGCTATTGTTAGCAGCTGTTTTCAACATTTTCTTTTGGTCAACGTGAAAATGCAGTACACATTAAATCAACGTCTCTTCCTTGTGAAGCATTAGTGGATTACAAATTCAATTACAGCTACTCAAAGGGCATACCAGAGAGAATTTGGTGTTCGCAGTCCTCCCAAAAGAAACACAATACTGGAACTGGTAAACAAATTGGAAACAACTGGATCTCTGGTGAGTGAAAAAAGGCAAGCATCGTTCATCTGGGCTTCCCACGGTTGTTTTTGACATAAGTGCACTACTGTAGCAGTCAACCAGAAAATCATTAAGACATTTGTTGTAATTGTATTGATTGTCTTTATTTATTTTTAACTGGACTATGATCTTAAACGAGTTTTCAATTGTGTATACTATTGTACTTGTTATAAAGAGTCCCATTATAAAAAAAAGAGGGTACACCTTCTCAATGTGTCAGAGAGCTGCGAAAAGTGCAGGCCTAAAGCCATACAGGCCTTATCAGCTACAGGGACCAAATAAGGATAAAAGATTGAATTATTGTTGATGGTGATAGACTTTCATTATGCAAAATCCTGCCATATTTTCGATTACATGCTTCACGGATGATACATGGTTTCATTTATCTGGCTATGTGAACTTACAGGACTCACGTCTTTGGGCCATCAAAAATCCACATGTAAACCATGAAGCACCTATGCGCCAATTAAAATCAGAGTTATTTGCACAGAGAATAGTGGAGCCATTTTTTTTTTAACCAGACTGAACACTGCAGAGTATCGCCTGATTTTCATGGAGTTTGTTGAGCAACTGGACGATGTAGAGCTGAGTCAAGGATATTTTCAGCAAGATGGTGCTACATGCCATACATCAAATGAATCCATGGAACTAATTGCAAGTTTCTTTGACAACCAGATAATTTCCAGGAACCTGTGGCTACCGAGATCTCCGGATTTGACATCACCGGACTTCATTCTATAGGGCTATTTAAGAGAGAGTTTATGCCACACGTCCCCAGATATTGGACGTTCTGAAGCACAACATCACACAGGAGATTCAAGCTATTGACAACCGAGTCCTCTAACGAGTTGCCAGAAACATGGAACGACGTGTTGAGTTGTGCCTTATGCAGGATGGAGGACATTTTCAACATTTGCTATAGAGGTAAATAATCTCCCAAAATTCCTCTACATTTTAGATATAGTAAGTTGTCGCTAGCACAATTCGTTTTGAAGAAATTAATGAAAGAAATGTGTCAGTTCTATATAAATCATTCTGTATATCTTGTCGCAATCCTGGCCTTATTTGGTAAATGCCTGATAATTGAGCTTTTGTTGTGCAATTTTTCAGAGGATGGTTTAGTAAGTTGCGGATGTTGTGTTTGTTCCGAGGGGCTAATTTTATGTTGAAGTTCTTAAATATGTTTTCAAATTTCTTAAAGTATTTTGGATAAAAGGTAAATTTGCCGTATCTGATGTTTGGGTTTTCTAGCTTTTTTAACATAGTAATTTCCTTTAAGTTTTTGTTTCTTTTGTGTTTGTAGATCAATTTGTTGATGAAATTTGTGTTGTACTTGTTCAATGTGGCAACCTGATGTATGTGTGTATTCCTGTTCATATTCTGCCTTTGTTAGTGGTATGTTGATTAATCTGTAAAGCAAGCTGTGGAAGATTGCATATTGATGTTGTGATGGGTTAAATGGGTTATGTTTAATGTAATTGTCAACATGTGTTGCTTTTCTGCATATTTTAAATTCTAATGCTGTTTGTGTTATGATTTACAAATCTAGAAAAGGTAGCCATCCATCCTGTTCTACTTCAGTGAGATGCTTAGCAGCTTTATTACATCATCAGCTAGTTTTTCGGGAGCTATAGCAAACACATTGTCAACATATCTATGGCGACATTTGAAAATCTGTGGAAAGGCTTCAGTAATATGTGTTTCTAAATTAATCATGAACAGAATATGGAGAAAGAGGGTTACCCATGGCCAAGCCTGCAGTTTGTTGGAAAATCTTGCTGGAGAACATGAAGCTGTTTTGTTCAATACATAGGATGGTTAGCTTGATGTATTCTTCTATTTTTTCACGTGCAACGTTGCTTTTGGATAACCAACCTTTCATTGATTTTGGTATTTTTTCAAGTGGAATGCTTGTGAATAGAGATTTGATATCGAAGGATACCATCACCTTTCCAGTTTCTATAACCGTGCTTTCAATTTTGTTTATCAGATCCAATGAATTTTTTATGCTTAGCGATTCAAACTTTTCAAACTTATCAAATGAAAAATCAAAGTATAAAAGCATATGAATCTGTTGAATTTGTTTTTAAATGCTAGAATGATGTTGCATTTTCTGAATATTTTCTTAAATCTTTAATCTGCTCAAGGATGGTATGTGAATTTCCTGTATAGGAAAATTTCTTTTTGATATTCTAACATGGTAGTCTGGTAGTAGTTTTGCATTTTTTGTGTTGATCTTTTCTTGTATAGTGTTAGGACTGAAACCATTGACATTGATGCTATATGGAGTATATGTACATCTTCCTTGTTATATTCTTCTTTGCTGAGGGAGTGTCTAGTCTGTATTAAATTGTTAATGACTGCAAGTATGTGAGATTTTGAGTTGAAGCTATTATGTTTCTATATTTATGTTGTCTGTGTGTAAGGGTTTCCTATAAATAAGAACCAGAATTTTCTGCAATGGAAGCAAATGTGCAAGGAATATTTTAATATTGTGGTAAATTTTTATGTTAAATTAGAGGAATACATCTGTGAAATTGAAAGAAAATCTGGAAAGCATGCCAAAATTGAATTTCTTGCTTTGTACGTATTTGCACTTCATGCTTTCATTGGCTTAAATATTTTCAAAGCCAGGTATTTCTAAAATAGAAACATACCAAAATGCAAGCAGCTAATATTCTCTTCTAGCATAGCTTTATTTGAATGTTCAGAAAATTGTGATATAGGGTTCTTTATAATGGTCTGTTAAAGGCAAAATAAAATTTTCAAGGTGTAAAAAAACTCTTGACTCATAGGACATTTTTAATTAACACAAATTAATTGGATCTATAATAAAAGCATTAATACCTCTAAAATAGATTCAAATTTCTGATTGAAATTTCGGGCTCTTCTTCCCAGTACATCCTGCAAATATTTCCAAATTTCCAAACTTGCTTTCGATATTTCATCCTAAAGAAGTCACAAATATTATAACAACATAAATACAAACATTAAATACTCTGTAAACCTTCAAAAATACATCAATTCATTTGAAATAAAATCAACAAAATCTAAGTCCAAACGTACTTACTGCTCATGTGCAGGTTGCTGCCAACATTGCTCCCATAATCCGCCTTCTCTTTGTTGCCAACGTTAAAAAGGTCATTATACTAATTAGTAAATGAACTGGCAAAAGTTGTCACTGATCACAAGTATAACTAAACTATTGTCTAAACTAATGTGTTAACTAAACTACAGAATAAATCTCTATGTCCTTGATCATTTCTTGAAGTGGATCAGCTTTCCTGTTTTAGCAGTCTTGGCACAACAAGTCTCCACTAAATGTATATCCATTTGGTTCTGTCGTATACCCTCCCTTTAGAGGCGATGTAAAAGAGATTGCCAGGTGACTCAACATTTTTAGTGTGGGCATTTGTTCTTGGGTCTGCAAAATGAAGGCTGTGATTTACACTTAGTTGGGCTGCAAAACCCCCATCCATTAAACCATTGTATCTACCCCAGCAGTTAGTGTGGATTGTGCTAGCAAACTCCACTTGCTCCTCAATTAAAACAAAGAGGGTGGCACAATCTCTTTGGTTATTGGTTCATGCTGTCATTCGTACTTCCTTAGTGACCACATTGATTAACCTGAGGTTCGAGTTTCCTTCCATGATGCAGCCATGATACTTCTGCCTTCCAGTTTTACATTCGTCGACTGTATAACGTGGTTGGCATTGCTTTTTTGCCCCTGCTGTTGTATTTATTGTCCATTGAGGATATACATAACTCCCAGCAGTAGCCAAACCAATCAGATATTATTGTGTGACTTATGCTTGTGTCTCCAATGGTACAGTGGATAACAGTTTGTTCTTAAGAGAATGATTGGGCACAACTGAGCTTAGCTAGGAATACTTGGGCTGTGATAACCTAGCATTCTCGGACCAAGTACCCTTTGCCTCAGACTCCGAGAACTGTTCATGCCTTCATCTCCATAAAATATCTTGTATCTCTGATCCCGTTTCTTAATGGCGTGAATGGCACCATCACACTCCCAATATAACATACACATTCTTAGTAAACTTTCATCCTATAGAAACTGCATGCATTGTTCATCAGTGGTGCAAGATTTAACAATATTAACTAATCTAGTCAGCTGTGAAACACAGCTTATACTTATAAAGTTTAGTTACTGAATGTTGGGAACTGAACAGATATTCATTTTCACAATAAACTGTAAAGGTAACTTACCTCCAACAATGGCACATGTGCAATTTTATTGCCATCTCCAACACATATATCTGGGGCATTGGTGCCAAGGTTGGCAGCAAATGGCTATGCAACTATTGAGGTTACTGCTGTTCATGGCAAATTTGACAAGTTCCATCAGCACTCATTTCACTCAATCTAATATTGGACTTAGATAAAATTTCTGCAGGATGTAAATGAAAGAATGTCCAAATTTTGTATGTGATGGTTATATTGCATTACCATACTGTGATAAAAATTTCATGCCTCTTAAATGAAAATTGTGATCTTTTTTTTTCAGGTGCAGTATCTGAACTTGAGAATTTTTATCTCATAAACTACTTGTTGAGTTAAATTAAAATTTTGTATCTTAATGTTAGTTGTCTTATGAGCAATTAAATGATTAAAGCAATAGAATAAACATTGTAGATTTTCTAAATTCTGTTTTAGTGCTGTTTTAGCTCTTTGGGGGATTATTTAAGAGGTCTTGGCAATGTTTTCATATGGCTGTTCATATTGTCACGGCAACAGGCATTAAAGTTTTGGTACAAATAAGAGGACAGTCGGCGGGTATAGTTCCATGGTAATAATGAGCCTTGCTGAGCAGTTAATGATAGCTGTGCTATTGTAAACGGGCGCCGGCGGGCAGCGATAACTGAGCTAAAGTCTTCGCCGGCATAGATTAAGTTACGCTTCTAGATTGTGATAGAATGATTTGGAAATTTCTGGACTGATAGAGATTGTTTGGCTGCTGGCTGACTTTAGAACCATCTAGAGTTGTGAATTAGGTACTTAAGGACGTGACGGCTCGCAAAGAGTAGTAGTTGTTTTGTAACAAGAGTGTTGTTGTTATGAGAGCTAATGTAATCAGCTGTCACGGTTTGTTATTGTCATCGACTTTGGAAGACTGTGTATATGAGATTAATGTTACGTGAGAATTGAACAGTGTATTGCTACGGAAATAAAGAAGATTTTTAATTTCTGTAACTCGGCCTTTTAATTCTACGAACCCACAAAGTCACAATATACAAAGTTAGCTAACATGTTATATATGTTAAGCATTTTGATTTTGTATACATGTATCAGGATCATTGGAAAATCAGATCATTTAACACACTTTTAAGACAGAAATATATTTATTGTTAAATTAATAACTTACAAATTGTATATTTGTATGTGTGTGTATATATATATATATATGTATATATATATATATATATATATATATATATATATATATATATATATATATATATATATTTCTAATATGGTAACAGAAATAATTTTAAGTTACAAATAAAAGTGCTATTTATTTTCATGAGTTGTCACGTGGAAGATTGTGTGATCTTTTTCGCCTTGCAATGTAAATTCCAAGAACAATTGCCACTAAGAGAATGATGAAAAGTGCTATGCCAAGAACAATGAGTCCAATCTCTGATTCTGAAAGCTGTATATCTGCAAAAAGAAAACAAACTTTTATGTAAGGTTATTGCAGTGTTTACAATTGGTGATAAAATGAATAGAAGAAGAGTTTTCATATTTTTTGATGGCAACTACTACTGTTTGTGAGGTTTGACCAAATTATTATATAGGCAAATTTTTATTTGATAACATCAACTCAATTGCTTGTTACTTCAGGATTTATTAACAGCATTATATATAGTGGGAGAAGAGGAGTAATCACAGCTCTTATTAGCAAACCTAAGTGAAGAAATGTGCACCTTCTTTTAACATTTCTTTTATAATTGCTAAATACTTTTAAGTAATATTTACCTTTATTGCTATATTCAGAAAAATTATTTTATGGTTCTACGTATCTTAAGATTTCCCTTAAACTAGTGAGTACAGAATTAATAACAGCATTGTACTTTTTTGTTCTACTTCTGCAAATAGACATTGCTTGCAAAAGTAAGAAGTCACTAGAGTAATTTGAAAATTGTTTTTTGAAAGAAAATTATTCTCTGAAATAGTAGGTTATTTGATGGAAATTTAATTGTTCTTCCACACGTGTGTTGGTTAAGATTTGGATAGATAGGTTGCTTTTATGTACACTTGGTTCCATATGTACCATCTCTACAACCTCAAGTGCAATTTGCCAACCTTCTTAACAGCACATACATAGCAGGAGGGGTTGTGTGGCATGTGCTGCTTTTGTTATTGGACCAAGCAGTGGCATGCATTAGGGACCCAGGGGCTGAGGTTCTACTAAAAACTACATTTTTTATTTTAAATTATATTATATAAGTATTCTATAGGCACCTGGCAATCATTTTGGCAAAATATTGAATAAATATGAATCTGCCATTTATAAGAATGTGGCGACATGTACATATGAGTTATCTGTTCTCTTCTATTTAATTCCACTGAATCCACCCACTTCGCCGTTCTGTATGTTTCTTTTTCTTTTTTTCTCCTTGGTTTTGTATTGTGTGTGAAATTTATTCCTTACTTTTCAGTTTTACTCCGATTTGTATGTAAATATATACATATCTCAAATGGCTAAGTAAAGTTTCAAATATAGATTTTATGATTGGTTCATTCATTGGCTCACAAAAACTTAATTTATGCTAAAAGATGGAATTTTAACAGCAACCTCTTCATAAAAACTAAAAATTATTTTAGTATTGAATTCAATCAAATACTTCTACTTATTTTCATTTTACTAAAGTATCAGAAATTGCAGCTATCATATTTCTATAAAAAGTGTGAGTGCACTATGCAATTTTTTTACTAATTCAAAACTTTTTAATGTATTATACAAGAAACTATTTGAGCTAAAGATTTGAATTTTTGCATACTCATTTCTTTGTTTACTCTTATTAAGGGTGCCGTTTTTCAAGTAAATAGCTTAACATTAAAAAAGATTATAAAATTTAGTCCCAGTGTCCTATAGCTGTAGCTGATGTGATGTATGCAAATATTGCACAGGTGCATCGGGAAAGAATAAAATTATGGTTATGTGGAAAGCCAGTTAACCACCTGTAGATATTGCTCATATGTGAATAATCTAAAACATGCACATAAAACATGATGCTGCTGCATGCGCGAAAGTGTATACCAATACATATACCACCTCATTGCTATACAGACTCCACCTGTGAAGGCCAATAGAATGCCTCCCAAGCCTATGATGATGGCATAGGATTAGGATTACTATGGGGGGGATTCGGCACCAAAACCTGTGGTTTATTGTACCTAAGCTCAAAGTGGGGCATCCCTGGGAGGAAGGATGAGGTGAAAGTAGACAGAGTGTGGCCGATCCAAGGTGCCGAGACAACCGCCAACGCTTCTACCCTGAAATTGACCAGTGGATGAGAGATGATGTGAAATGATAATGGAGATAAAATGGAGGTATAGGAAATTTGGTGGATGTAATTATCCTACCCAGCATTTGCCTGGTTGGCCACAGGAATTGAATCCGGGACCACAGATGAAACCGCCTGAGCCATCCCATTCAGTTATATTGGTATAAATGGAAGCAAGTGTACCAGCAAAATATGAAATAATTTTAGAATGTGAGGTACATCCCAAGGAGAGAACTAAGAATAACTATAAAGTGAGCCTAGTTCAGAAAGCACTGTTTGTTTTGTAATTTACGTCCTCCAACGTTAAGTCATATCGGACGATGAATGGAACGGGTGAACTGATGATCAGATGAGCCCGGGGTCCATAGAGGTTAGAGTTACCCGACATTCGTCTTTCAGGATAAGGGAAAACCCCAGAAAAACCTTATCCAGGTAACTCACCCTGACCGAGATTCGAACTCGGTACTTCTTGAAAGTGAGGCAGACATGCTACCACCACGCTACCGAGACAGGCCAGAAAGCACTGAAAGCTTTGCTAACACTGTAGTACACAATATAATGCCACATATCATCATATGCAGCTTTACATTTATGGTATGTGATAAAAGAAAGGAAAATGTATATTATTCTGATCATTGCTCTGATGGCTGAGTGATCAGATAAACTATCTTGGATTAGGTCCTTAAATATATTGGCATGTGCCACAGCAATCTTATCTAAAATAATTTCAGGACCATTACAGCTCCCTTGTCAAGTGGTTGTGAAACATAGGATTTTTTAAGTAAAATTGATATGACACTAGCAGGAATGAACAATGCCCATGAAACTCTATACTCAAGGATTACTATTGATGCCATTTATTTTAAAACAATTTAAAAAATACCATATTTTTTAATTTGTGAATTTAAGTGCCTTTAATCAGTTATGCCTTTACAGTTAGAAATTGTATTATTGGGTGCATATAACTTTGCATTTACCTGGAAGAAAAAGAGAAAAAGCCTGTTAGTGGGTGGTATTTGACCTTGGAATTTTGTATTATTAGGTAGTTATAAGCCGCTTGGCTATCAGTTATATTTTCTTGTTTAGTATTCATTGTGACTGATAGCTCAGCATAGAGATGCCAGTATGAATTGCCCATGGATCCAAGATTATGTTTCTAGAGTTTGTTAAACCTTCTTTTGTCTCGGTGTTCAGGTGTTGATGTCAAAATAAAGTTTTGCATACTTTGCTTAGAAAAGGTTTAACATTGTTACTTTGAAAATATGAAGACTCTTCTTAGGTTAAGTTTTTCCATGTGTAATAATGCAGTACCAAATGGAGTGCATTCAGAAAACAAAATAAATCACTGGTAAGTTTGATGGATTTAACACTGGCTACAACATGCTACAAAATGGCTTTATTACAGTGGTTTCAGGAAAAAGAAATTGCATCTTCTGTCAGTAGCATTTTGTGTGATGCGAAAGATAACTTCACATTACATGGTAGGAGATACTCATACAATGCTGCATATGGTAGCTTAATATTTATAATTTCATAGCTCATATCTTTAAGTTCAAAGGAAGTATTAAAGTAAGGAGAAAAATATCTTACCAAATAAGAAATTAAACTTTTTTAAAGGAGAAAATTGTAACTGTTGCAGAATATAAAATAATACAAGGATTTTTCATAAAATATAAAAAATAGTTAACACATGAATCATGAATTTTTTCATGATATCATAATGCTACCACACTTGGTTTAAAATAAAGAGTTTTATCATAAAAACTATTTGTAGTTTATTCAAACTCGTCACTTACTTTTTTATATTATTATATTTTTTTATATTATCTTTATTATATTATATCCCTCGATAATATAAAAAGTAAGTGACGAGTGTCAGTAAACTAACTACAAATAGTTTTTACGATTAATTTTGACATCACTGGTACTAAATTCCTCCAGTCACACATAAGGAATTTTATATTACCTCATTCAAGTTGCAATGAACATTCATTATATCAAAATGGTTTGTTACAAGATAGTAACAATCATAATTTGGTTTGTATCAATCTATTTTCTTTTACATATTGAGCACTAACTTTAAACCGAATTCCAAAATTTGTGAGTAAATATCGATGGTAGTTGTTCCAAGTATATCATTGTTGCAGTAACTAGGGAGGGAGTTTCTTCTTTTTGTTTCATTTATTTAAGAACTTTTAAACAAAATAGCAAAATAAAGTGACTCTTACCATCATTTACATCAAGATGATGAACTATGTCATTCTTCTGTATATCTGTAGCAATTATATCAACAGTTAGAGCACAGCATGTAGCAGTATAATAGAGACGTACTTCTTCCTTTGTTCCTGCAATGAATGGAGTTATGAATTGCACTCCACGTGGATTGGATGTCACACTGAGGAGTCCTGTAGTAAAGTAATGCTTTAGTCTTCATAATCTGTGTACTTATAAAATAATTTATGCATATCTAAATTATAAATAAGTTATTATTAATGGTCAAAAATTATGCATAGTTTTCTCTTTATGGCTTGCATGTCATAAATGTTTCCTAGAGACATTAACATTTTACCCGTTTTACCCCATTCATATAGAGGACTTCCCCCACCTCCCAGAACTCACAAATGAGTGCCTGCTGTTAGATGCCCTTCAAGGAGAGCAGAGGAACTCTGGATGCGAAAGAATATTCAGAATGGAGGATGATCCCAATACCTGATATGAGAATGAAGAAATGGATAATTTTAAATGATAGTACAATAGATGAAAGGAAAGGTGATTATGCAGCAGTTGGTGAAATGAATGGTGGGGCAAATTGGAGAATCTGGAGAACATCTGCCCAAGCACCAATGCAACCGCCACATATCCCACATGCAGTCTCCTGGGATTGAACCTGGGCCAAATAGGTGAGAGGGAGGTGGTCCTAACCGCTTGGCTATGGCAGTGCTCTTAGAAACAAAACATAAATCTACTGAAACACATGCGTTCATACTTGACTATATTCTAATGTCCTTTTAACCTGCAATATAGTGTTTGTAACAATGCCTTTTTGATTCGTTCTTAATGGGTTTTGGAGAGATTTATCCTATAAAAGTTGAAAATCAAAATTGGCTTCATCTTAATATGCCATCATTATGATTAATGTTAGCTTTAACTCTAATTTCACCTCCATTTATAAGGGTAATCATGATAGAGCAGCTGCATATATGGCAGAAGATCATGGTTCAAATCCCAGCTATGGCATTGAATTTTTCATTTTGATTCTACCTTTCTAATTCCACCTGTTAATATAAATTATCTGTAGTTCTCTCTTCTACAAGCATGTGGTTCTTTGCTGAATCATTGAATACTAGTGAAAATGTGCAGTAGGCTAAAACTATAAGTAATGATTTCATTTTGATTAGATAGTTTCCATTTTGCTCTCAGTATTGGTCATTATTAATAATTAACTTGAAAATGGTGACATCAATCATGTGCCAATATGTATAAATCTGCCGTGTCTATTTCAAAATTAAGTTATGTATAAATTGATAATAATTATAATGGTAGGATTACATTAAGTGTTGTTTGCAAATCTGGTATAATCTTGTTATGCTACTTGGGTAAATTAATCTGTTTTGTATTACTGATGTCCTGAATCTTCAATTCCACAATCTAATCTGGAGAATTCTACTGTTTTTCCTAGTTTTCTATTATTTTGAAAAAAGCCATTTTAAACCACATAATAGTAATAATTAAAAGTATTCCATGCAAATGGATTCACATGTTGTCAAGTTTCAGTTAATATTGAAAAACAGTTTATGCTTTTAAATCCTTGAAGTGCTAGTTTCGGAACAGTTCCATTTTGTATGGTACCATACATAACAAAATAAGTACACTTTTAGCTTTAAAGTGTCATTGTTTTGACTATCTACTTTCTAAACTAAGAGAGAATGGTGCTAAGTACCTTTAGGGAATATCTCTACTTTCTTTTTCATGCTGTGTTACTGTGCAATTTAATGAGAATTCATGAGGGTTACTATAACTAATTATTGATTTTACCAAATCAGCTTCAGGAAACCAAAAATTTAAAGCAGCTCAGCTAGTACGTAACTAGCCATCAATTTTGTTATCACCTTGGCATAACTGTCATTGTGTACTTGATGAATTTATACTGTATGAATTGTTAATTAGAAAACAGGAGAAGAAAACATGAAATTGTCAGGGGAAACTAGTGATATGTGCCATACATATCACAAACACAGTAAATATGTATACTGTTCGCACACACAAATTCAATTAACAATTGTCCCCCAGTGGTGGGCAGCGGCTCCTTTTGTAGCTTACTCACTATTCCGGAATGTTCTCAAACAATCAAGACAAGACGAACTCTCCAGAAATCCGTCTTCTTCCCCCCACCGTTTCGTGCCAGCTACCTTCCAACATCTCATGGTGTCAGTGATGAGAAGACTGACTTATGATGCCTGCCTGCTATACCGGACGACATAATCATCATCGGTAAGACCTTCGAAGACCATCTGAAAAACCTGAGCAAGGTGTTGCAGAGACTGCAGGTGACCAACTTGAAGCTGAACACGAAGAAATGTCAGCTCTTCCGTAAGGAAGCCAACTACTTGGCCCACATAGTCTCACCAACCGGAGTGGCCACAGACCCGGAGAAGACACAGGCCGTGAGAGATTGGCCTCAGCCAAAGGATAAGAGAGAATTGAGCAGTTTCATGGAGCTGTTATTAGCACTGTTTCATAAAGGGGTTCTCCAACATTGCCAAACCCCTCACCCGCTTGACAGAGGAGCACCGGTCTTATGTGTAGACGGAGGATCCCAAAGTTGCTTTTCAGCACCTGAAGAAGATACTTTGCAGTGCTCCTATTCTGGGATTTCCACAACCAGGCGGCGCCTTCATTGTGGACACCGATGCCAGCGACCATTGCATTGGAGGTGTCCTATCCCAAGTCCAGGACGGCCATGAGCGGGTGATAGCTTACTACAGCAAGACGTTGTCCAAGGCAGAGAAGAACTACTGTGTTACCCGGTGAGAGCTGTTGGCGGTAGTGAAGACCTTGGATCACTTCCACAAATACCTGTATGGTCAGCCATTCTACCTGAGGACTGACCACTCCGCCCTGACCTGGCTTTTGAGCTTTAGGAACCTGGAGGGCCAAACAGCCTGTTGGGTCCAGAGGCTACAGGAGTATGACTTCACCTCTGAACATCGCAGAGGAAAGAGCCACGGCAACGCAGAGGCCATGTCCCGAAGACCCTGCCTGGAAGATTGTGGCCAGTGCACAAGAGTGGAAGAGAAGGAGCATGCTGCAGCCGTCAGAGTGGTCACGGCAGTGCCTCCGGATGGCTGGGATAGCGCAGGCCTGAGGAGGGAGCAGCTGGCGGAAGCCGTCTTGGGGCCACTCTTGAGGGAAGTGGAGGCAGGGTCAAGACCAACCTGGGAGAACATCGGGAAGATGCGGAGAGAGCAGTTGGTACTTTCTCGAATTAAGGTTCCGGAAGTCTTGGAGGAAGTGCACGCTGGTACTTCAGGAGGGCACCTGGGAGCAAACCGAATGATCGACAAACTCCGATAGCGCTACTACTGTCTGAGGTTCCGAGCAGATGCTGAGAGATGGTGCCGTCAATGTCACGTGTGTGCGGTGAGTCGCGGGCTCCGGACTAGGAGCCGGTGTCGCATGCAGCAGTACAATGTCGGAGCACCTTTCGAACGCGTCGCTGTCGACATAGCTGGACCATTCCCAGTGTCCGACCGAGACAGTAAGTACCTGATGGTGGTCGTGGACTACTTCACCAAGTGGCCGGAGGTGTATGCCATCCCGAACCAGGAGGCAAAGACAATAACAGACTGCCTCGTGGAGCAACTGTTCTGCCATTTTGGGGTGCCGTTAGAGCTCCAGAGCGACCAGGGCACCAATTTTGAATCTAACCTGATAAGGGAGGCACTGGAAACACTTGGGGTTAACAAGACCCGTACAACACCTCTACATCCGCAGTCGGACAACATGGTGGAGAGGTACATCAAGAACCTGGAAGAACATCTGAGGAAGGTCGTGGCCAGCCATAGCGAGACTGGGACGTCAAGGTGCCACTTTTCCTGCTGGCCTATCGCTCGTCCACACACGACACCACTGGGATGATGCCAGCCAGCTTAATGTTCGGCCAAGAGTTACACCTCCCTTGTGACATGGCGGCTTTTGGGAGCCCCCGGAAGCGAAACAGCCAGCAACCGAGTATATGGAGAACTTGGTAGACTGTCTCCACGACATGCATGAGATGGCTCGTCAGAACATCCAGATGGCGAGTGACTGCATGAAGACCCGGTACGACAGGCAAGCCAACAGCCAAGGGTTCCAGCAAGGTGACTTGGTCTGGTTGTACGGCCTACGTGGACCAAGGGACGCTGGCCGAAGCTTCAGCAACCATGGCAAGGACTGTACCGGGTGGTAAAGAGGATAAACGACGTGGTCTACCGCATCCAGAATGTGCCCCGAGGAAAAAAGTTGGTGGTACACCTGGATCATCTGGCCCGCTACTATGGTGCTGTTCAAAACGACCAGCCTTTAGGAGGGAGCAGTGTCGCGAACGCATTGTTGAGGCAAGGTAGCGCGGCCGACGAGTTCAAAGAGAGGGCAGTGCAGTGTGGAGATAAAAGCTTGCCGAAAGGGTGGGGGGAAGGAGATGGATTTCTGGAGAGTTCATCGTTCTTCTAGCGCCGTCTTGATTGTTTGAGAACATTCCGGAATAGTGAGTAAGCTATAAAGGGAGCCACTGGGGGACAATTGTTAATTGAACTCGCGTGCGCGAACATCTGTGTGGACTTTGTTTGTGGTCGATGACCTTGCAAGTTGTATTGTGTATTTGACGTAATTCTGCTACTGTAGGGATTGGCCAAAGTGTGTTTCTACAGAAATAAAGGCAATTTTTAGTGTTTGTAACCTGGACTTTTAATTTCACGAACCCACAAAGTCACAATACTTAGGAGATGATTCAGAAAGAAAAAGTATAAATATGTACACTTTCGGTGCATTACAGAAATGTTGGTTGTTGAGATGTAGAACTTCCAAGAGAAAGTTGGACTGATGGCAGCATGTTCTGAATATATATTTTCTCTCCTTGATGATGACTTTCGGAAAATTTGCATAACAGCAATAGAAAGTTAAATGAATATCTGAATCAAATTATACAAATAAAATAGTTTTAATTAGAACAAATCATTGTCATTATTACATAAAAGAAAATATAGTTTGATTTTAATTTTTAAAGAGGTATATAAACTTATGAGAAGTACTAAACTGGCAATGGAAAATTTGCATGCAGCAGAGTTGGTTCCACTGATGTGAGGAAAAAGAATCTAAGTGACATGGCAACTTCAAAGCAGACTGGAGAAGTTACAAGAAATAAAGATTTGGCATTGCGATTTAAACAAGTATGTAAATAGTGGGATAATATAGAGTTAGATATTAAAACTAAAAAACTGGCAAAGATAAAAACAAAGATCATAAAAATGGAAAGAGGAATTGAAAGTATAGCAGACTGCATTAGAAGATACAACCTAATAATTTCTTGGGTAGAAAGTGGAAAGGAGTTGGGAGAATTTCAGGAGATATAGGAATTATTAAAAAGTTAAGAGGAATATCTATTTATATCAACAAGGATCCATCTTATAAGCAAAGAGAACAAAGGAGGAGGCTAATTGAAGAAGGAGTTAAGGTGAGGAAACAAGGATTAATGCATTTATACAAAATGACTAACTGTGGATTGATGGGCGAGTGGCTCAGCAGAGAAGTGGCATAAGCAACATGAAAGACCAAGAAGCCTATGAGTGTCAACACAGCAGAGTCAAACAAGCTGACTTTGATATCCGGTGTGAATGTCCTGAATACACGTGGAGTAGATGCAGTATGCATTGACGGAGCAGAAGTGATGAACAGTGCAAATGGGGAAGAAGGGGAAAACACAGAAATGGTCTGTGTAGTGAAGAAGAAAATTAGTAAACATGAAATTGCATTATGGGGTGTTCAGAGTTAAACAACTATGGAACTGAGATGATCAGGAAAAAGCAGAGTGAAACAAGTGTGGGGGATAAAGGGGTGAGAGTTAGGCAGGGGTTATCGAGATGTAGGGGCATATCAGCAAGGCAAAAATAAGGCTATAATGGATAAATTGCAGAAAGGGAGGGATAGAATGTGACCATGAGGGGTAGAGGAAAAGATGTGAGCAAATGTGATGAAACAGTAGATAACTGGGATGAGGGGAAAAGTGGCTTAATAATTGTAGAAGGAAAAGAGGAGGCAAGGAAAAGCGTAGAGGTGAAAGTGAGAGATATTGAAAGGTGAGTTTAAGTAAATCCAGGTTGAGTAAAGTGATAGTAATAAGAAATTGAAGTAAGAGATAAATAATGGTCAAAGAAAATTAAACATTTTGCAAATAGTGAAAAATTAGTATGGCTGTACAAATTGCAGAAAAGGAAGAGAGAATAGTGGGGTTTTGAGAAGTTAAGGACAAGATTTGACAAAGTGTGACGAAATAATAGGTAACTAGAAAAAGGTTTGGAAAAGCAACTAGTGAAGTTAAATAATTTGTAATAGGGAAAGATGAAGCAAAAAAAAAAAAAAAAAAAAGGGAAGACGTCAAGTGAAAAATATTGAAAAGTGAGGTTAACTAAATCCAAATCCAGTGAAAGAATGGTAATAAAAAGTTGGAACAAGTGATAGTAATTAACAGGAATAAACAGAAATTTGGAAATAACAAAATATAATGCATGATAAAATAAAGGGAAAGCAGTTATAAGGGGCAAACGCTCATCAAGTTAGTAATTGTATTGAAGAGCTGTTCTATTAGCAAAGGGGCTAGGGGTAGCCCAAGATGTATTTGTTTTGGTACTTAATGTATCATATATCAATATATCATATCATGAACATACCTGAGTGTTCATCCTTTACACTGACTTCAACTTTCCACCTCGAAGACGAGCAGCTTTCCTGAGGAACATTTTTGCAGTTTTCCTTAAAGTGATGTTTTACAGTTGGTCGTTCTGTGTCAGTTACCTGAAGATGTACAGCAAACTCATTATTAAGGACATTATACAACTAATGCTTTGACCTGTAACCTAAATTACAAAAATAGTTAGAATACATCCTTGTAATATAGACAGAATCAACCAACTAGCTATCTGCAAAGATCGTCTCTCTCTTGATATATCTTCCTGATAAACATACCTTTGGCACACCAATGTAGATATAAGTTGCACGAGTTGCCACAGGAAAGGAGGCCCAGCGGGGTCTAACAGTAAGGGAGATAGTAATCACCGTCCCAAGTGCGATGTTGGGTTTGATTCGAACTATCACCCTCACTGGGATGGATTCTCTCCCAGGAATGTATCCACTGTGAACAATTACCATGTCAACATTTCTAAATTAAGAGCAGTATTAAAAAAAGAACCTTTTACTAAAGGTTTTCTTAGCCAATATAAGAAAACCTATAGGTACACAGCAGCATATATAGTATTGACTTATTGCACATATAATTACATCATCCTGTATGGGCAAGTCATTGGGTAAGAGTGTGTAGGGAATCAACCAACCAGAGGCATTATTTTCACTATTAAATGAAAAATTATTGCTTTTCTTATCAGTATCACTTCTTCAGAACAATTATATGAAAATAACATCCTTTCTTATGAAGTTGGGGAACCTGTTTTGCAATTATATTTAGTTGGTCATTTTGTATATAGGACACACTTGTGTACAGTTCTTTCAAAATGTTTGTCATTTTCTTATAGCAAAAGTTCAATTTAACTTCCTTATCCTTTCATTAACTCTTTGCCATGTGATAGTTATTTAATTTTAAACAAGTTACTGCTGTTGAAATGTGTGTATCTTTTATTTCCATATTTAAGAGGAAAAGCTCTTAAGTTAAATAATTTAATTTAGCGATCAGGGTCTTAACAAATGAGATTCATGATTTCCAACTTCTTTTTATAAATAAATTGTTACATTGTTTATATTTGTCTTAAATATAGGCAGAATGCAGTCTGATATACTATATTTTGCCTAACAGATGTATTATGAATTTGTTAATATTTGGATAAGGGCCGCTAGAATTCTGTATCACCAAGGTAACTTCAGGGCTCAAATCCCTTGGGCCTATTAAATTGACCTTTTTTGATTAAACAGTAAGGAAAATGAAAATTAATGGCAGTACCGCATACTCTGTAATCTATCTACAGCTAATAAAAACAGACTGGACACGTGTCAAAGCTGCCATTTGTTCACACATGTAGAAGCAGATACGGTTGCCCAGCATTAAGGTCTCTTTAGACACGTTTTGAAACATGTCATGTAAGAAGAGGTACAGTTGCCTGGTACAGTTGCTTAGTACAGTCGCTTAGTACAGTTGCTAAGTTGGTTGCTTAGCACTAAAGTCTATGAAGAAGCAAGATGGTGTGGTACAGGGATAAAAATGGAGGCCACGCACCGATCCACGAGGCTCTCCTTACAGATCCATTTCAGTATGGAATGGTGTTTAAAGTGATGTAAAATAAACAGAAAACAATTATGTAAGAAGGTTCAGAAATGTCAGGCCTAGCGATAATTCTCAGTTTCAAACCATTTAAGATTTCTGACATGTATATGTTTACTAAATATGTATAAGAAACTAGAATACTTTTGATGATGATGATAATGATGATGATTATTTGTGTTTGTGGGTGCTCGACTTCAAGGTCATCAGCGCCCGATAAAAACAATTCTGGCAGAAGGCATGTATAAACCTAGACACTAAGTAGAAATATATCTATTGAAATAAACATTTAAAATAAAAAATAAAAACAAAATAATAAAACACTTAAAAAGGAACAGTACAGCAATGGAGAAAACACAAAAATTACTATACAATATTAAGGGTAAATATAAATCAAAGATAGATATCTATAACAAGCAGTGGCAGAAGCCAGCGATAAACTATGAAACAATATATATATATAATGTGTAGTGTTTAACGCCCGCTTTTACTACATACGGCACCGCATGATGGTACATGAGATGAAGATGGAGCACCAATGGAATGAGATGGCGGGGGAAACCGGAGATCCCGGAGAAAACCCTCCCCAGCGCCGTGTTGTCCACAACAAATCTCACTTTGCTGTCGTCTGGGATCGAACCCGGGCCGCCTTGGTGAGAGCCAAGCGGTCTAACCATTGAGCCACGGCGCGGCCTAAACAATATATATACATATAATAGACTATAAAAACAAAAATGACTAAATCCTAAAATCAACTCTAGCGATGTAACGTAGGACTTTTTCCACCGCAGAGTTATCGTCTGCCGGGATCTCCGTCAAGCTGTCCGACAGCTGCAGAGACTCCCGCACTACACAACGCGCAAATAGGAGCAGGGACCTTCTTTAATAGGTGACTGTGTGAGAAGTAGCAGTACCCAATACGCAACCGAGCCAAACTTCCTCCTGACGGGATAAACGACAGGAGGTCGCCCAGTTATCCGGAAGCTCTTTCACCCTTCTGAGCTTGTTTTCACGCAGAGCAGACCACTCATCACTCCAGCACGACAGTGCCGCTTTACGCACAAGACCAAAGTCTTCCGCGGTGACAAAAGGGATGTTGACACTTGGTTCTATGCTTGCCACCTTTGCTGCCGAATCTGCCACTTCATTCCCATGCAAGCCTACGTGACCAGGAATCCATGCGCACACCACGCTGACGCCCGAGGCGTGTCAAACGTGGAGGGCGTCCTGTATACGCTCTACAATAGGGTGTTGGTTGTACAGCTCACGAAGGCTCTGAAGTGCGCTTAGGGAATCTTTTAGGATAAGACGTAACGTTCTTCGGCGAACATGTAAAATGGCTCGGTATATTGCATAGAGCGCTGCACTATAAATGGAAGTGCTGCCATGGAAATCGAATATATAGGGTTCGGCTCCATGGACATAAGCACATCCAACACCGGTAGCGCTTTTAGATCCATCTGTATAAATTAAAATACGGTCTTTATAAAATGATACAAACTATAAGAAGGAACTGCGGATACTACACATGGGCGTCGTAGACTTCCTGTGCACCGTCATCCCAAGATCTACGTAGGATCCTGCACGCAACCATGGAGGATACACTCTTTCGCCCTTAGGAAACAACCTAGGCATTTCAAGTGCACACGTGTGTTCCTATAACGTCCGCTAATTTAGGTGTCGAAAAACGGTGCAAACGTCGGATGCCAAGGCATACTATTCAGACCACAGCCGTAATTGCCCAGCAAAACTTTTTGGCGATATTGCAGAGGAGGTTCTGCTGCTTCGGCGTAGAGGCTCACTACTGGACTAGTTGGAAATGCTCCAATAGCTAAACGAAGCCCAGAGTTATGAACCGTGTCTAATTTCTTCAGCAGAGATGGACGAGCTGAATAAAATACGATGCACCCATAGTCCAGTTTGGATGGGATCAGTGTGCGATACAAACGAAGCAGCACTGAGCGATCCGCCCCTACGATTTCCTACTAAGTACCCTCAGTATAGTAAGAGAACGCTCACATTGTGCTTTCAGCTGTGCTGTATGATATCTCCAGCTAAGCTTCCTATCGAAAATTGCTCCAAGGAACCTCGTTTCATCTGAAAATGGTAAGACGTGCGGATCGAGTCGGAGTGAAGGTGGTAATCGACCCCTATTGCGCCAGAAGTTGACGCAAACTTTTCTGTGGAGAATCAGAATCCGTTTTTAGTACTCCCAATCGTGGAGACTGTCTAAACATTGCTGCAGACAGCGCTCCACGAATGGAATGCGTCGTGAAGTGCAGTATACGGCGAAGTCGTCTACGAACAAGCACGATGAAACTCCTCGAGGAACACATTTGGAGATAATGGCAATAGCAAATAGTGTAACGCTTAGCACATATCCTGCAGGAACACCGTTCTCTTGGACAAAAGGGTTCGAAAAGACTGAGCCAACCCTTACTCGGAAAACGCGGTCGCTCATGAACTCCCGAAGGAAAACAGGTAGGCGCTCACGTACATTCTAGCGGTGCAAGGTGCGTAATAGACCTGCACGCCAATACGTATCATAAGCCTTCTCCAGATCGAAAAATGTATCATAAGCCTTCTCCAGATCGAAAAATATGCCAACGGTCTGACAGTTCTTCGTGAAGCCGTTCATAGTCTGTCGACATCGATACGAGATTGTCTACTGTGGAACGACGACGTCGGATTCCGCACTGGATGTTTGTCAGAAGGTTGTGAGTTTCCTGCCACCAAACCAACCGCCCATTGATCATGCGTTCCATCACCTTGCACATGCAACTGGTGAGGGAAATAGGGCGGTAGCTGGAAGGCAGATGGCGGTCCTTCCCAGCTTTCAAAATGATTATGATGGTGGCCTCCCGCCACTTCTCAGGAAAAGTGCCGTCAACCCAGACACGATTATACAACTCCAGTAGGAACGCCTTCCCTTCGGGAGAAAGTTGTTGTACCAATCGCACATGGATGCCGTCTGGTCCTGGTGCAGATGGTCGCGAAGATGAAAACGCGTGTTCTAACTCTGCCATGGTGAAGAGGCGATTGTAGTCTTCAAGGTTTCTAGAGCTGAAAGAGAAACCTTGAGGTTCCTCCTGAGTTTTAATTTGGAGAAACTCAGGCGAGTAATTATGTAAGCTAGACAGTTTAGCGAACGCACTGTCGAATTATTAGCCACATCGAGCTGATCAACAACGGCACCTGTAGGGCTTTAAAGACCAGCGATTGACATGCATGTGGACTTTCCGACCACAGGCTCTAACTTATCTCATACGACTGAGGAAGGTGTATGATGATTGAAAGATGACACTAAGTTGGTCCATGAAGTCTTTTTGCTATTCTTAATCACTTGTCTGGATTTTGCACGCATTTTCTTGTACTCGATCAGATTATCGAGAGTAGGGCGTCGCTGGAAATTTCTAAGAGCGCAACTTCGAGCCCGAATAGCATTCCGGCAATCATCTGTCCACCATGGAGCAGGAAAACGACGGGCGTGCGTTCTCGTATCGCGGAATAGATTGTTCTGCAGCCAAAAGAATCGTCCCCGTGAAATGCTTAACTAGGTCGTTCACAGAGTCATGGTCATTGAAGACCGCCAACTGCTTGTAGACGTTCCAGTTGGCACGATCAAAGCGCCAGCTGGGCAGACATACGGAACACGGATTCCGTGCTAAGAGGCTGATAAGACACGGAAAGTGGTCACTAGAATGTAGGTCAGAGGTGACATTCCATTGTAGGGAAACTGCTAGCTGTTGTGAACAGACTGCCAGGTCAATGTGTGAAAAGGTGTTGAATGCATCGGATAAAAACGTGGTTTCTCCGGTATTCAGGGTGAGATAAACCCAGAATCCCCCTAGTAGTAGTAGTGGTAGTGGTGGTAGTAGTAGTAGTATTCAGGAAAACCAGGTTATTGCTGTCTATGCAGTTTGTGATTAGTTTGCCTCTCGTACATGCTCGAGGTGCACCCCATAGAGTATGGTGAGCATTTAGGTCTCCCACCAACAGATAAGGTGTTGGTAGCTGGGAGACCAGATGTAAATCAGTAAGCGAGAGTTCATCGGAAGCTGGTAGATATATATTGCAAATAGCGAACTGTATGGATGGAAGTGTGATGCGTACAGCAACTGACTGGATGTCAGACTGTAAAGGGGCCCGCCTCGGTAGCGTGTCTGCCTCACGTTCAAGAAGTCCCGAGTTCGAATCTTGGTCAGGGTGAGCTACCTGGATACGGTTTTTCCGGGGTTTTCCCTTATCCTTCAAGACGAATGTTGGGTAAATCTAAGCTCCATGGACCCTGGACTAATTTGAGCATAATTTCACCTATTTCATTCACCGTCCGATATAACGTAACGTTGGAGGACTTAAAAGTAAAAAAAATTAAATTAAATACTGTAAAGGTACAAATTCAACAAATATGTCATCTTTGAGGAACATCATAATGCCCCCATGCGCAGGGATACCCTCTTCAGGTGCAACGTCGCACCTTAGTGGAGTATAGCCTCTGATTTTGAAGTCGTCTAGAGGACGCAACTTAGTCTCTTGTAGGCACATGACGAGTGGTTCGTGTTTATTAAGCAACAATTCAAGCCCGGGTCTGTTTGTTCTGATTTCGCGTATGTTCCAGGATCCTCCTGTTCCATCTCCATATCTGAGGAGGCACGTTTCCGGATGGAAAACTTCGGTTCGAGGCTCTCGAACCGATTGGAAACCGAGATCTACGGCGACGATAATCGCCGCTCAGACTTCTCTCCGGAAGATTCGTCAGAAGACGATTTCGGAGGAGATGGCCGCGGACTTTTTCGCCGGTTTACAGACTTGCTACAAGTATTTTTATCCTTGAGAAAGTCACTTCTTTCATACGGGGTCTTGAACTGTTTTGCTGATGCATTATAAATTACTGGTTCAGAACGTCTTGGCGGTGATTTGGATGACAGCTTTCCAAGACTGGATTCGCTAGGTGTACACACTGCTACACTTACTGATGACTGTTGCTTTGTACTCTAGGTGTTATTGTTTTTTCTGCAATTATTGCTCCATTTAAATCGCCAGTTTGAGTTGCGATTTCGCGTCTAGGTTCGGACCTAGCGACCGAAGGCTGGCGAGTACTCAGGAGCTTCCGGGCTTCCGAGAAGGACACCTCTCTAACCCGGATCTACTGGATCGCACGCTCCTCTATAAAACGGGGACATTCCCGTGAACTCGATGGATGTCTACCGCTGCAGTTAATGCATGCTTCTTCATGCAAGACGCCTCCGCAGCTAACACAGGTAGGTACACCGTTACAAAAGTCACTTGTGTGACCAAAGCGCTGGCACCTTTAGCATCTCAAGGGGTTAGGGATATATGGTCTCACTTCTATTGCTTCATAGGTTCTCCTGAATCTCTTCGTTGGACATACCGTCCAATGCACAGGTGTTTACCACACCTCGCGAAGAGTTCAGGGACTTACGCACCATAACGCTAAACGGATAGCTGCCTAGCATTGTAGCTTTCATATCGCCGCTGCCTGGGTGACGCATTGTGCTTCAACCAAGAGCATACCATTTCTCGACTTAAAACAGGACTTGACTGCACCTCGACATCGAAAAGCTTCGAACATGAATACCTAGGTGAAAAGAGTGTAATAATAATAATAATAATAATAATAATAATAATAATAATAATAATAATAATAATAATAATAATAATAATAATAATAATAATAATAATAGTGTGTGCGTGCGTATTAACGACGCAGTCAGTTACCAGAACCGTATCAGCGTCGCTGGTCTGCATCCACTGACATGGAGCTGTCGCTTTTAAGCACACCTAAAATCCATCGGCCTGAGTCGGTTTGAACCCGCGACCTTAGAAACAATAGGCCAGCGTGTAACCAATTGAGTCACCCAGGCCAATGGAAAACTGTGACAGTGTATTTTCGAAGAGAGAAAAACAACGATCCAAAACTTATTTGGACCTACAATTTTTTTTCCAAAAGCTATGAAATATAAAGCAGTGGTTTCTGTAAGAGTGGTGATTCTGCAATTAATCATACTAAAATTCTATCATAAATATCTCCTGACTTTAGAATCATTGTTGTTAGTGTTAAAGACAGATCAGCGAGAAAGTGAATCGATGTTACATTTAATGAAATTGTGTTTAGAAAATGAATCTTAAAAACAACGTTCCAGGCCTTTTGCATTATAAGGACTGGGGAAAATCTGGAAGGGGAAAAACCTCAATCAGGAAAGACGTTCCTGGCGGGATTTGAGCCGCGGACCTCCCGAATACGAAAATTTCACATCTAACGGTTGTGCGATATTGGGTAGTTATTGTTAAACTCGAAGCTGGTTATTTTGAACGGCGCCTATGTAGGAGTACTAAAAATGTAAGTGTGTAGCAATTCTGAAATCACCCTCGTAAAATCAGGTGACATTTGTTCTGCTTACGCTGGAGATTGAACATTCAGTTGAAGAACTGCTTCAGATCCTTGTTCCACTTGACACGTGACGTAAGGCCATTCGGGATTGACATTCAGATTAGTAACATTGAAAACTATTTGAGCAACTTCTCCGGGTTGTGGGTGGATGTAGGATTGAGCATCCAGTTCCACGGAAAACACACTGTTGATCTCCTTGGTTGGGATCACCTCTCGCTTCACAGCTGCCACCCTGGAGAACTTCATGCCTGAAAACATAATGAACATGCTGCATTTAACCAAGTTCTCTTCAGGCTGTTAGGGGTATAGGGGCAGATATTTGTATTCGTGATTGAGGACAGTGTAATGAACAGCATTACACAAATATTTGCTTCACTTGCACACCTTTAATTGTACTCACTGTACTTATTACAACCTTTTTAGTTTAGTAACTCGAATTAGGCGGCCATCACAAGATATATTCATTTTGCATAAAGGGTGGAATGCGAGCCGAAATGTAGGCCTCGCGGTACGAATGAACCGAGTTCAAATGCTTTCTCTAAGACCAGTGATCGCACTAGGTTACCAGGAGATGTGAACACATGGAAGGACTATATTGAAAGGCGTTATTCATTTCGTGATGCAGCTATGACCATACAGAAGGCATCTAATAGTAAATTATGTGAAACGCTGCAAGACGAAGCGAAAAAAAAACGAATCGAAGTTAATTCAACAATTATCAAAGTATCTGCTCTTATAACCCTAACATCTTGTATGATGTTTTCCAAGTAATGAAAGCATTACTAAGGATCTAAAGAGTAATTAATGCATAGATCACTACAGAAATCAGTATCGGCACGAAGTGGCTTAAATACAAAAACAGACAAATTAAAAACTCTAGCAACTTTAGTAATAAAAGCGCATTTTACATATGAAAAACAAACTATGCTTCCACATTTGCACCACTACTTCTACATGCATTTTGGAGTAAAGGAGCGGCTGCAGTGATAGAAAGGAAACTAAGTAGAGAAAACACACAGAGACATTGAAGATTTTTAATTTGATTGCTGTAGTGAGCTCGTTACCAAATCAAACATCTTACCTTTTAGATCCTCTCCTCTAAACTGTAGATAATAAGGTTCGTTGGGCAGATCCTGTGTTGAGAGAGTGAACACAGGATCCTCACCGTCATGTTTCATGTAGTCCAGCTTCCTGAGTTCTTCACCATGCTCGTTCACCAAGATAATGCTTTGAATGCTGCTAACGTTAGCCTCAACCCTCACTTGGAGACGTTGATCAGGGTCCTCACCCACACTGTCCTCTGTAAATGTGACGCAATATAAAAATGTTTTGAGATCAATTAAATGTTTGAGAAAGAACTTGGAACAGTAATTATGGAATTTGGTAAAAGCAAGCAAGCAAGCAAGCATTAATGACATTGCTTATGACCGTTACAGACAAATAATTATATATATATATATATATATATATATATATATATATATATATATATATATATATATAACTTGGGTTCAGTGGTTGAACTATGGGGTAAGAGAATTATTGTTAGACTGGATTCACATTGTGGATATTTTATGGCTAAACGCATTTTAATATTGTGTAATTTACTATGGATTCGTGTTACACTCTTCGATAACATATGTATTTTGTTACTTCTTTTCGTATATGTAGTTGCGAAGTTTTGCCAACAACCAAATTGTATTTGTTTGTTTTTCATAAACTGGTGAGGTTTAATTTATAACTTTTTTTTTCTAAGTGTAATATACACAATGAAACATAAAGCTAAATATACCCATTGCCTTGGGCGATGCATTCAGACTGTTCAGATAGTATCACAGCAGACTCATTGCATGTAACTTTTTTTTTGGGGGGGGGGTCATTTTACATATAAGTTAGAAAAAGATTTCTTCGAGTTGCCATGCCTGTCATACGTTAAGTTGCAGGACAGCGTAAATTACGCTACTGAAGTATTGGACTGTTTTAAAAATTTACTGCATCTGTTATGTTTGCAGTGCTTCTGCTGGTGCTTATACACATTAAATTGCATTGTTTATTTTTCTTTCCGTAAGCAAAGATTTCGAATCTTAATAGAGCTGTGGTCACGTTCGTAGGCTTAAAAATTCTGGGTGTTGGCTGTATAGTGTTCTAACTTTTTTGATTCATTTAATTTTGACCCGTTTACAGTGTAGCATTTCAGTCTGCTGTTTTGTAATCTGTGCAAATAGAAAAAAAATCAGCTTCTAATAAAGCCGCACAGTATCAGAATGTTTCTAATATAGTTCATTCTGTTGATGTGGACAGCAATCAAGGTGTAACACTAAAATTAGTTATTTTGTATATTCACGTATTCTCTGTAAATTAAATGCAACATCATAAATAATAGGTTTTCGTAAATAGCTAGAGAACGGCGCTCATTTCTTCCGCGGTTCATTCTTTTGATCACAAGAACTACAGGTACATCTCGATAAAGTGCGCAAGGGTTTGCGTAAACATGCAAAGTAGGCTTTTAGCTGTTCCCAGCTCTGCGTGTGCTGACGTAATGCTGTGCCTTTTTCACGGCCATGGATGTTTTGTTCCGTGATCTCAGATCAAAGTCTTCCCTCCCATTCAAACTTTTGATATGTATCCAGCTATCCGGCAATAGTTACTTCTTGACTACTGTAACGTTCGGACTATCCTCGATCTGGTAAGTGACTATCCTTTGTTTTTCTTGGGTGAAATGGCTCAAGCTGGTGCTGTCCTCTTGAGTCAATCTGTGTTTATAACGATTAGCTTTTCAAAAGAGCTAATTCCTCCATTTGAGGATACACACACATACACACATATATGTGTGTGTATGTGTATATGTTGTTTCAAAACGACACCGAACGATTATAGTGGTTGCGTAGTTTATAGCTTAACTAGTCCGAATTTCGGTGACGCAGCTTCGAAGTTATGTTAGGTATGATTTTATGCAGCATTAAATATTACATGATTTTGCGATTAGGCAGCTCAGGAACCCATTGTGTGCGAACCTCGTAAGTTGTTATTGGGACGCACCGGCCACGAAAACAAAAACATATCTCCTTGCTCTTTGTCAGTGACCCTCGCCTACCTTTCAGGTAATCGGGCAAAGGGCAGTTATTTGTTCAAAAGTAGACTAATAACATGGACAGTTGCAAGGTTGCTCTTCAGTGTAAAACTACACATTCCGTCCTAACGGGGAGGATATTACGCGTACTTAGATAGCAAATCCAAGCAATACGGAGCGCTATACGAACGTCTAAATGACGGATATGGTTTTGATGGATGGAAGAGTTGAAGGGAATTCAACGAACTCACGATTAATTTAGTTTCATTAGAAATATGAATTGTAAAAAAGTTACATCAGTGATAATATTTATTTGTTTAACTTCAGAGCATTTTGTTATGATTTTAATTGTACAGTACTTTCAACCACTTAACTGTAAATATCAACAGCTTCCTTTTCAGTTACAAATGCTTTATTTAGTATTATCAAACACGTGAAATAAAATGCTCGTCTCATTGTATAAGCCATTTAGTTTTGGTTAATTTATCTATCTACAATTCTTTGATGTTGTTTTCTATTCGGTTTATAATTTATTGCTTCCATCCTCAGCCTCATTAGCATTAACTTCCCTCTAAAAGGTATAAGTTGCATATGCCCACCAGCATGTTTGCCATAGTGGGCTGCTATAACGGAATTTTGGAACACGTTAAACTCATAAGCAATAATTAAGCATTAGCTTCTTTATTGCGGTTTCATAAACCAAAGAAATTCTTAATAGTAGCAAGCAAGCTACCGCGGAGTATGCCGGTATGTTTACAAACAGCTAGAGCACGCGGCATGGCATGTGACTTATACCTGCAAACTCCAAATGTGTGAGGCACGCGTCGTTGTTCCTGTCACTGCCTAATCCGCACTCATTCTGGAGCATTTTTGTGCGGGTCTATTGGCGGTAAAAACTATCTATATGTGCCACATAGAAGCTGAACAACTACTTCTATATGTTCGTTCGGCGTCGTTTTGGAACATCCTGTAGATATGCACGTATGTAAATTGGATGTGTTGCATTGACATGATTTTCTCTAATCACTCTTAGAATAGTAATACTATTAATTATTAATGTATTATTATTTTTATTTTTATTACTCATAACAATAGAAATGTTTATTATTACACGCTTTGTTGCAGTTACAAAAGGATGCTTAAGTGATAATCAAATCCATCAATAGGTGGTGGGTTTGAAATTCCATTTTTTCATAACCACGAGAGAGAGGGGGGGGGGAGAACAAATAGTGGCTTATTATTTAAAATAGCGTGAAGTATTGGACAATTTGGCAACTCAAACCAATAATAAAGAATATATGGGAAATGGTTAGCGTCACAAAAACTGACATTGTGTGTTGTTTTAACAAGATTTACATTTTCTGAGCAGTAAAATTTTGCCCTATCTCTTACGTACACAGAAGTCATTCAGAATGAAAAGGACTTCACACACTATTCGCAGAAAATTCATGATTTGCGGTATTTTATTGAATGAGAGATCATTAGGTTAAACTCTTCTTTCGTATGAATTTTATTTGTAATGGAAATATCTTAATCATGTATTTTAATCAATATCTTTAGAGCTATTTTAGAGAACAGAAATGGCGAAATGTTTTCCATGTAAAGGGTAGTTTGGGGTGCGCGTTATGGTGGTCAATATTTCTTAAGGTTCGTTCTCCACCCTGAAAAGGATTATCGCCTAATTGCTCACTTAACTGTTCTAGCGTTTGAGTAGTACTTATAGTAGCCCGATTGCGCACAAGGAGAGATTTTCTTACTATATTCGATTAAACACTGGATTAGAACGGTTGTAGATAAGTCTATACTTGCCGTGATATTACGAGGTACGTCCAGAAAGTAAGTTCTGTTCGGTAATAAAATTAAATTGTGTACAGATGCAGAAACATTATTTATTGCACAAAATTCTACAACTCTTAAACTACTTTTCCACTTAACTGCCGAAATTTTGCAGGCATTTGTCATAGCGAGGCACATTTTTTGTATACCTTCTTCATAGAAGTTTGTCGCCTGTGTCTTCAACCAGTTGGAAACATTTTCTTTCAGCTCTTCGTCATTGTTGAAGTGCTGACCGCCAAGGAAAGATTTGAGATGCAAAAACAGATTAAAGTCGCTTGGAGTGAGGTCAGGGCTGTACGGGCGGCACGTCCTAGCCAAATCCCTGTAGGATGTTTTCGTCGCATTTGCAGTGTTTGGTCGTACGTTGTGAAGAAACACAACACCTTTTGACATCGCAAATTCGCCGATAAATTTCAATTGGTTTCACTTTCCTAGCATTCAGAAAACGAATCACAGATCTGATTTCACGAGCGGCGGGATGTCTAGTTTGACAGGTATCGCTAACAAGCGAAAAACATTGGTGCATACCAAGTCGGCCTGGGTGACTCGGTTAGGCGCTAGCCCATTGATCCTAAGATCAAATAAATAAGTGTGCTTAAAAGCGCAGCCAAACAAAATACCGCGGAACGAAATTTCGGTACACTGGCGGCGCTGAATTGATAGCTCATCAACAAAATATTTGTTTTGGGTATGTATCGAAGTATATACTATTGGGTAAATTAAATACTAATGGGAATGTAATGCCTATTCACTCCGACATGAATAATAACTGTAAAAGGAACTTTGCACTGCATTTAAACGTTCCAACTACCAACAACGCCTTACTTTTGCTTAACACTTTGAACTTTCCATCATAGGAAAAAAAAAAATTATACATTCATTTTTGTTAACCAATATAAACTGTTCGTTATGCTGTCTTTATGTGCATACATGTAAGAACTTAATGTACATATTCTGTACTTTTAGGCTTTAGTGAACTTGGTTTTAGTGAGATATATAGCTCTATGAAAGTATGACATGTCTACTTTGGTTAACTAGCTAGTATCCTTTTTTTTTTTTTTTTTTTTTTTTTTTTTTTTTTTTTTTTTTTTTTTTTTTTTTTTGTGAATTAACTTTCTTGGTAGTTCCGAAGTGTCTTCTAACGCCTTTCTCTTCATGGAGCGAGCTATTTGATAATTTAAAATGAAATCTTCATATGTATGGTGGTTATGTGATACGCCCCGTATTACATTAAAAACAGTTGATCCACTTAGAATAGTTTCTCTTCACATTGTCATTCACATCTCCATTAAAAAAGCCACGACTGTGATAAAGTTCAGAGGAGGACTTACCACTTCGACAAATTTAATGTTTTGTGCCTATCTTCGTAATGGGGCGTCCCCCCAGGAGGTCAGAGTAGGGCGAGAGGATACTAAGACTGAGGGGAGATTACAGTTGAGGGCAGAGTCCTAACGACTTCAGATTTCAACTGCACGGGTGGACCCGGGACTCGAGCTCCCCAATCTGGAGGACAAGGATTTACAGAGAACAGTGCATCTTCCATGCAAGCCGAAACTTCCGCCGACATGAAGGGAAATGAAAATGAAATGAAGGGACCGGAAATTCGGGGATTGTACCTTAATTATCCAAGCCAGCATTCACCTTCATTCACCATTGACCTCCTGAATGCAGACCAGACACTACCGCATGACCCACCACGCGTAGTAAAGAAATCTTCAGTCTATCTGGTAGAAGCATTTTCTTCCCTTTCTCGTGTACAATTACCTACTTCTAGTTCACACAGCGACATGGTAGGTAATGGATGCTAATTACGAGAAACAGAAAGCGAAATATAAACGCATGTTACCAACATCTAACAATTGATATTTATTCTTCCAACATGACATTATACATCCTCGTATCCTCGTATCCTCTATTCCCTCTACGAAATGTAGAATTTATGCGAGCATTTATTTCAGTTAGTAAAAAGTAAACATGAAAGTAAGTTTTTGTAAAAGTAATTTGTAAAACTAAATGTCTAGAAAAAGGCATGTGAAATAATTTTTTAGTTGCGTTGGACTCTCTCTCTCTCTCTCTCTCTCTCTCTCTCTCTCTCTCTCTCTCTCTCTCTCTCTCTCTCTCTCTCTCTCTCTCTCTCTCTCTCTCTCTCTCTCATTCATGCGACTTATGTAAATGGTGGAGAAAGTAAGAGCCGATCCTGATTTTCTATAGATAAATGTCACTGAAATTTAAATCTTGCCGTAAATTGATCTTTGTTTTCTCAAGTATGCTCTTGCAAACCACAGTGCCCAATATTTACTGTAAATCGTAGATTTTAAGCTGCCAGATTATTGTTATTCTGTTGGAAATATCATCTTAAGTACCCTAAACTCATGCTATAGTCATTGCATTAACAATCTTATAATTTGCGAGAATACTGAAGATTATACCATTATTAATACCAATAGCATTGCGGTAATTGCATAGGTTTTAGAATTTACTATTATGCTGAGAATTCTCAACAAGGATCTCTTACGAACTTAAGATGAATAAAATCCCTGAAAATAGAGAATTAAGTATGAAAATACTTAAGTTTCAAGTATTCCTAAACTGACAGAAGACTGTAAGTGAAACCGTGCTTGCATATTTTGTTCAGAGGAACAAAACGTTACACGATCTACGTGCATTTACTTCCCCTTCTGCTTCTGTGGCAACAGCTTCTCTCGCTAGCGCAACTATCGAGAAGAAAGCAATCTTTGAGGAAACAAAAAGTTAATGCATACAAATATTTAAATTTTCACCCGCGAAAATAATTTTAATCTGCTCATTCTAAGTACTTCCATTATTACGCATGAGCGAAGCAATATAATTAGTTTTCTGGAATATATTTGGACTTTTGAACAATGCAGTAACCTCGAACGTTTCATTCATTGACAATTGCTTGTTTTCCTCATTCTGTTTGAATTGTCGTGGGAGCAAAGTAACAGCAGGAAGTAGTTCAGTTTAGCTGTGCATGTTGTCATGGGTTGCATGTTTATTTCATTTTCATTAGAATGGACAGTAAGCATTTAGAAAAGGAGCAAAGAACGATTCAGTAACTCGCAAATGACGGAACGGTGTAGAAATTGTATGAAAATATGGAAGTGAAATTGAATCAGGTTTAGTCAGGAATTGTCGTTGTTACTGTGCGTACTAATATTGCGAACATTATCGAAATTAAAGCTAGAAGAATGTCCAGAATTAAAAATATATGGTTTAATTACCTTGAAAGTGACTAAGAGAAGTTAGCACAGGTTAACACAATTTGGAAAGTGGTTTTTGCATATAGGCACATTAATATTACATAACTCTTTGGAGTAAAATTATACGTAGTGATACAGTCACTGTTTAAGGAATGTTGACGAGTAAGCTACTTATTAGGCGGCAATATGTATATTCAATTATAGATTAACAGGCGTAGACGCAAAAATTGAAACAGATATAACTTGAGAGAAAGAGAAAGATAATAGGAATTTCAAAAAAGTGTTTCATTTGCATAGATCATTTAACTTCTGTGGTAATACTAGGATCTCTGATTTGAAAAACATTCGATGTATTAAAAACGGTATGTTTTAGTCCCTTTTCTCTTTATTATTACAATGAGGCACGCACATTCAGTACTCCAGACTAGGGAGAGTAATAAATAGCTAAACATATTGCGCGAATCGAACGCGGGACCTCTTGTTGAGAAACTAGAGCACTGACCTCTCAGCTTCAGAGGCAGTAAAAAAAAAAAAAAAAAAAAAAAAAAAAAACACACACACACACACAGATAATTTAAGGAGATTATACGTGTTGTATTACCGTTAAGTTCTCCCTCTCTCTCTTTTCAATTCATGTTTCGTACTGAAATATATAATACTTAGCGAATTCAGAAATAGGAAATTGTATAAACCAGTCTGGAATGTTGCGTTTGTATAACCTAGGAAAGTGTTAAATTCATAACTGAAAGCCACACTTATGGACAATTGGTTTCAAAGTTCAGACTACTTTGTAGATTACAAGTAATGAGCGGAAGAGCTTATTTAAAAATAAAAATAAAGTATTTGTGCTCATAATGTTCGTTTTATTTACATCTTATTGAACGCCAGCTCAGGAAGAACAAAATCAAGAGAATTATTGTTGATCTAAAAGGTCATTCTGACCCTTGAACACATGCGAACATTAACAGAAAATATTCAGTACATAAGGAACCTTAAATACAGATGTTATATACCGATGTAAACTACTCATGTAACGGAGGGGGAGGGACTGCGATCGCTCAAGTTCTAAGGCGTTTTGCTCATTGATGGGTCCATGTTTCTTCAGATGGGGGAAGACAAGGTCAACTACTGTTTAAATACAGTGAGGCGCCTAGTTAAAATCACGATGATGAAGAGCGAGCTGCAAGATAGAGCGTACGTATTCCAGTAACGCATTTAAGTGTTAGGCGCATAGTGTAATGTCAGGGTAAGTTATTTTAATTACTTCCTAAAACGAAGGTTAATACTTCATTTTTTTAAGTTTATTTAACGACACTAGCAAATAGTGGGGTCATATCAGCGCCATTACTGTTTCGATTTTGGCCCTTCAGGTTCTAGTGTAAATATTACTGACTGGCCAAACTCAAGCTCGCAAGCTTGGGCAGAGAAAATTGACAATCAAGAAATGAAGCGACATCGTGTCCTCTTTGAGACAAGCGTATACATTTCGGCTTATATAATTATTGCATCTACTATTATCTACCTAAGTAGATGTTTAGCAACTTTAATCCAGTCGGAATAAAAGTTAAAGAGAAAAATTTACGTTATAAAAGTAAATAAAACCACACACATTGGTAGAGAAAGAATATTAAAAGTAAAAGGAGATGAAATGGAAAAGAAAAAAAAAAGAGTATAATTCATCAGTAAGAAGAACCAAGAAAGAAAACTAACAGAAGAGAAAAAATAATTTAAAAGAAATAAAATAAGAGTTTGATAGGACGAAGGAAATAAAGAAAGGAGAAATAAAGTAAGAATGGAGGGTGGGGACTTGGGGAGTTGAAGAGGAAAACGAAAGGGGAAAAAAAAAAAAAAGCAGGAAACCAAGTAAGAGAGCACAGAAGAACATAGTGAAAATAGTGTACTAGAAGAACAGAAAACTACTTGATATGCATGTAGACATTGAGTAATGTCAATAAACTGAAAGACTGAGTATACATACCTCGACGTGTTGCTGTAGTTTCATTGGAGACGATGGCGGCTGAAAGTATTAGGGCACTGTCAGCCCTCACGATAATGTTGTAGGGTTCATCTGAGCGTGCGCCGACCACGTCAACCTTCCACGTTCCCTGCGTCGCGACGTCTTTAGTATCGAACCGCGCCGAGACCAGGTTGTGCCGTCGCGCCAGCAGCTCTACATTCTCGTCGACGCCCTCTTGCGCGAGATCAATGGCATGCCCTGAGGCGACAGAATACAGCAAACGGTAAATATTAAAGCGTGTGTTAGCTGTAACATCAGAGAAACTGTGTCTGTTGCTAACCCTGGTGACTTTTGGGGGGATATT
Source organism: Mantis religiosa (assembly GCA_030765055.1). Taxonomy (NCBI): domain Eukaryota; kingdom Metazoa; phylum Arthropoda; class Insecta; order Mantodea; family Mantidae; genus Mantis; species Mantis religiosa. The sequence continues at coordinate 207,507,079 of CM060950.1, read as the reverse complement.
GTAATTCTTAGTCAAACATTTGACATGCCACTCAATCACACCGCTCAGGAACATCGGCCTTTAACTTCTCTGGCAGAGGAAGGCATATTGAACTTTCACATTCAGGGGAATTCCATCAAACCAGCCATATTCGAGTCTGGAGGTGAGTACACCACCTTTAGACAACGATCCCTCAGCTCAGATTCAGCAACAGCACAGATGATATTGCGTTTACAAGATTTTTTTTTTTTTTTTTTTAAAAAAAACTTAGGAAGTAATGGTGCTTTGCCCATGATTGTCTTTTCATTAGCAGAGGGGGAATAAAAACAGGTAGAGACCAACTCACTCATACTTGCCGTGGTCTTACTTCATGTACTTCTTACATTGGTATCCCAATTCCATTTTGTCATTGTTTTCTGTCTGACTACATGTTATAATTGATTATAAAGTGCCCCTTTGTCGATTGGAATAGATTATATGCTGCTCATGTTATGCATGAAAAGCGGACTAAATGCAATCGTTTGTTCATGGAATGATATTTTTGTCTTTAGTATAGGAATGAACAAAAATTAAATTTCTTGATCTTGGAGCTCCTTTAACAACTTATGCTCACATAATTTTGTTCAGTGGAATTCTGATAACACTGAAGATAAGTATAACGATTGTCTCAGTTACTCTGTCATATACACTGTGAATTTAACTAAACGTATTTGGACCAGACATCTTGTCGAGACAATGACGAATAAGGGTCCTTAGAGCAAGCGTGACGAAAATTGGATTCGTGATTACTTTTTGGATTCGGTTGTGTCTCGGTATCTGGTGGCTGCCCGTTGTATTCTACGTTCTACAAGGTGGTATCATGCGTGTTGCATATTTGGTAATGAGTTAGTGTATAAATATTATCGAAATATCGAACTGTTGAATTTCAACTGCAGTAGAAATGCTTCAAATAAATTATTCTGAACACACAGAATGTTATTGTCATACTACAAAATACATACGATATTGGGTCAGAAAATGGCGCATGTCCATGCACACAGGTTGACAACATTTCTAAACTTAACCGGTATCTAGAACGTGTATAAAATCCTGGTGTGTTACATTTAGATGACTTTTTCAATCCTGTGTCGTTAATATGTATATAAAAAATTATTACTAAGTTAATTTTTCCATTTACTTCATTTTAATTGAGGTAAACATTTGTAGAAATAACTACAGTACACATTTCGTTACAGACACTAAAAGCATGGCGATATTCAAATGTTTAAAGAACTGGACGCTATATACTAGTCTTAGCAATGCATACCTAGTTTTCATACACTCGCGAGAAACAGCTGAATATCGAAAGTACTTCAAAAGGATGAAAAGTTATCGAACAGTTTGTACGATTAATAAGGGTTATTTCGGGAAGGGCTTGTGGCACATAAGCGTAATTTGGAGTTCTTAAGAGATTGCATTTTTTTTTTTTTTTTTTTTTTTTGCAATGTGTTTTCGTCTATCCGTCACGATTACCCACAGTTAATACAAGATAATACAAAATTCCTTCCGAATGAAAACTTAACAGGCAATTCCCAGAAAATGCAGGAATTAAATTATATTTATTTGGTATAGGAATTTTAATCAAACTTATAGCTATTTTTGAGAAAATGGAACATTTCGAGAAAAACATTCATTTAAAGGTTAGTTTGCAGTAGGGGCATTTTTCTGAGAATCTTCGCGTCGCATCTATGGAAGATAATGAACCTATCAATTTTGCTTTTCGTTTTTGAGTTAAACTGTTCACACAAAAAACACACACGCATACACACATGCGCATGTCTTTTTCTAAAATTTTCTAATTTTACATTCAGGGGTCTCAAAAGGTATAATTTCAGCGAAATCTCGGTATCGAACTTTTGAATGGAACGCAATACTTCATCTACTTACTATAGGTAAGCAGCAGGGAAGATAAAAAACGGGTTCTTTATTACCAGTAGTTATGTGTAGACAGTATTTATATATAAAATACACTTCCGAGGAGAAAAGTAGCTATTTCTTGAAAGGTGAGTGGGCTTATTTAATTTATTAGGAGAATACCTAATGAAATCCGCTATTTTTGTGGAAGCGATTTCCAACATTTCATACACCTGACTAAACAGTTCTGAGGGTCCGAGTTTGATTCCCGGCTCTGGGGTTGTAGATTTTAAGTCAGCCCTATCCGCGCCTTCACCTCTTCTAGCTCATGTGAAGTGTCCCCTTTGCCCAACGTGGTTCGGAGTCCACGGTAAAAACTGTAGGTCCACTCGCCTCACCATCATCTTCGCTATCACCCTGTCATTGGAGGTAATGGACACCGCCCTCTGGGTGCCTCAACCTGAGAAATGGATCCGGTCATCATGGGGTGGGGCGAGGTTACCCCGAAGGCCGTAGTTGCCACTTGGAGAGTGTTGATATACATACACATTTTAGGCTAAGGGATGTTTAATTAGTTTCTAGAGATCGCATCCCATGATGGTATTTTAGCAACTTTTTGTTAAGTCTGTAAACATGCCCCTTTCATAGTATGTACTTGATACTTAGCAATGAATTTGAGCCACAATTTTTATCAGGTAACTGATAATGATAATTATGAGATTGGCTTTGAGTCACTTTCGTTTGAATTCAGAACTGTATTTCTGCATTTTGTTTTGTTAAGTTGGTAGTGCCTCTATTGTACCCCACTGAATTTTTTGTATGGTATAAATATTTAGTTCTTCTTAATTGTCGGCCGCGCCGTGGCTCAGTGGTTAGACTGCTTGGCTCTCACCAAGGCGGTCTCTCATTCCACCGGTGCTCCATCTTCATCTCATGTATCAGTGTCACCGCCTGCGGTGCCGTATGTAGTAAAAGCGGGCGTTAAACACTACACATTTCATTTCTTAATTGTCGATTTCACCACCTAGGACAAACTTGATGGCATAAGCTACAAGGTTTAGGATTGAGATCCGTGTACAAAGATCGAAACTCTACAGATGGTAAGTGACTTTAGACAGTTATTTGGGCTTTCTTACTTAAATTCACATAAAGTACGTCTAGTGAGAATAAGCCTACGAACAGCCAAATCTTTCTGTTCTGTAAATACTGAGTAGATATATTTCAGAGAAGACATTCTCACCTAATATATGGGCTGAACAATCATGTTCATTATCACACACTACTAATACACGCGAATCATTTCATCGTCATTTCGATTCATCGTTTTACGGTAGATACCCTGATATATTCACAACAGTGGGGTAGCGTGTGTCCCTCACATCTAAAAGTTACCGAGCTCGAATCTTGGTTGGTATGAATTACTTGGGTAAGGTAGTTTTTCTCGGGTTTTTGCTTTATCCTGAAGGATGAATGTGGAGTAACTCTAAGCTGTATGGCTTCCGGGCTAATTTGAATATCATTTCATCCATTTTATTCATCGTCCGATATGACCAAACCGGTTAAAGGACGTTAACCTTTCGTTTCAGTCTGAAATTTATCTAAAAATTAATGGAATTTCTGATGCTGTCCTAAAAAGAAAATGCGCTATTAAAAGGCAAGAACTGGTTGAAACAGTACAAGATTGTATGAAACTACTAAATGCTTTTGCCTGGATTATGTAAGAATTGTCAATACCTATCTGAATTTTGTACGTTACATATGTTGAATGCACAGGTTTTAGCTACACCGTCTAGTATTCCAGGTTAGGCTGTCAGTTTCATCAGCCTAAGTTCGCGACATGAATGTTAGTCCTTTGATAAGTAATATAGTGGTCAGTAGGATAAGTTCATTCTAGAATTGAGAATTTCTGTCTAGACAATACTTAATGTGTTTATCCTCACAATTCAATACGTAATATGTGTTTGTCCTCACAATTCTTGATATTCATCAGAATTGATAAATGCTTTGTTAAATGCAATGCATTGTGGGTCGTTTGCTCGTGAAAATTTGTTGCTTTGTATTCAGGACCTTCATATTATAAATGAATAAGGTAAACTTGTGAGCTGAATTTGAAAAACTGAAGTAACACAGAAGTCTTCTGAAACACCTTTGCTGTCACAGCGTTAGAAAGTAAAAACCACATGGCTTACAACTTGCTGGGAGGAAGTGTTGTTTACCGTTGGAATGATGCGTTAGCCGATCATTCTTCTAAAACTGGAGATGTTACTGAATGATTTAATGTGAAACGCGAATCCTTTGCAGCATTGCTCATGTCAGTGCAAGTTTTCTGTGCTGCAATTTCTGCGCATTAGCCAAAATGTGTAGTTAAAAATATTGATCTCCGTAGTTTGCATGTGCAGTTATCGTAATACTTTGCGTCTGAGGCAAACCTTAAAAATTCATAAGGCGAATCGCCGTATTTTGCTTTGCGCATGGTTTTCTTATCAATAGCCTCTTTATCTTACTGGAACTTAGCCATTAAAAATATAGGTATTTACTTTGCGAGTTTGTAAGCATGATTTTGTAATATATGTTAACATCTCAAAACCATCATGGAAGTTATAATCACAGTGAGAAAACGGTTATTTGGAATCTGTTATTGCACTGCCTCTGAACTTTCATCGCAGAGATCCTGGGTTCGATTCACGGCTGGAGCAGTAGGTGTATTTCTTCACTTAGAATATCCCTGCCCTTCCGGGTTATAAATTAGGGACAGAATTGCGTTTTACTATAAAAATGACTAAAATGTCGAGTTAACTAAACCCAACAGCAAACACTTAGAGTTCGTATCCTGATCGCCATTTTCCACCGACGAAAAACTGACACCTACGGCACGGAGTGGTAAACAGAAGGTCTGTGGTTTAAATCCCGTCAGAACCGTCTTCCCTATCTGAGTATTTTCTAGGTTTTCCTCATAACTGGCAAATGCCGAGTAGGCACTCCAAACTAGGCTTGGAAGGCTTCGTTTCCCAATTATTTTATTTCATGTTTTAGCATTTTCGCCGCCTTTAGCGGGTATTAAACATTACTGAAACAACAAGGAAATACGAACGGAAAACAATTGGCTCACCCCTTGCTGCGAGTTTTTTATTTCTTTTTTACTTTTGGAATATTGCGTCAGCTAATAATTTTTCGAAAACTGGAGATGACTCCAGTACCGCTACTGCCACTAATACCATCATTATTCCACCGTCGCCGCCTTGTTTCTGTGTATTGACACTAAAAAATGAGCCCTTTTATTATTTGTTTGTGAAAACATCACGCTATGTTGTACAAAAAGAGGTCAAGACTGTATGGAGAAGTTTGAAGAGGGAGGTTGAAAGAGAAAATAGCAAAAATATGAGTTCTGTTAGTGGTAATATGTATTGACCAACGTGATTCCTTTTACTTTTCTTTTTTAAAAATATATTATACGGTTATGATTTGTGTAATTTTAAAACGCGTCTTTCAGCATGTACCCACAATACAAAAATGCATGGATGAATAAATAACAAAACATACGTTTTAAATAAAAGGCTGTATTTCCGGTTAATCGAGCCCCCACAAGGAAGCTGAAGGAAATGTTTTGCAAACTGGACATTGTCTCGCGAGTGACGATTCTACAAAGATGCTCGTTCTTGTGTCCTTCTGAAAAGAGCACGTGTTGCTTAATCACTACACTTTGAATGTATACTTAGCTGCGTGACGATATGCACTTCGTGGACGTCTGCGAACGGAGACTGGTAAGTTTAAGTGAAGGTTAAGCCATGCTTTAAATGAATTCGTGGTTATTATGAGTTTTGTTGTATAAGATTACTTACGTAAAAGTTACGAATAACTTATTCCCTCCACCCATAAAAAAGGCATTGGCTATTTATTAGTGAATTTATTTCTAGTGTCAAATCTACGTACCTTCTGTAGGTAAGTGTTAAAAATGTGACGAGCTCAAATTCATGTCTGATGAGAGTCAGCTTATTTAAAATGTCATTTCTGTGAATTCGTACTTAAGTAAGTATTAAAATTGTACTGTCGGGCATTAGAATCAATAAATGGTTTAATTCACTTGTAAACTATTCATACTATTGTTCATTATACACTTCTATTTAAAAATTATTTAAAGTTAAGCACCAAAAAATCTTTATATACAGCATGCGGAACAAGCGTTGAAATGCTTTTCTGAAACAAGAAATTAAATTCATCAGCCATAGTAACAAAGTCCTGCGACGAAAAAGAAAGAAAGAAAAGAATCGGAACTTTCCAGCATCTTACATTAATGACGCATTTACGTTTGGGACATATCATGAAGTATTTCGAAGACTGCTAACATTCGAAAGAATATGAAACTACCTGTTCAATTTATTCCTTAAGTTTTTATCTACCCATTTCTTGGCGTTTCCTGGTTAATGATACAAAATTCTGAACGAAAGAGACTTGACAGGTTTTTCGCAGAAATTCAGTGTAGGCATTTTGCTTCTTGAGTCACTAAAAAGGTTGTCAATTTGATAAAAATCTTTACAGCCTTTTTGGGAAAAATAGAGTAACAAAAGTTTTTTGCATATAAACTATAACTTGGGGTGGAGAGAAATCCGTAACAATCTTGAATGATAAGGGGAAAAAAACCTACTCACACACATATGGATAAAATAGCACGTGAAAATGTAGGTGAAAATGTTATTTGACGATATATTTATTTAATTTTAGCAAAAGTTGCAAACTTATGCATCTCTTTTTATCTTGAGATTCTGACTTATTGCAATGCATGAAAGTACATTAAAATATAATTATCGAATCTGGTTATTAGGATTTTGTATATAATTAATCTGCACACCTAGTAATTGTTGCATTCGTAACGCAGCTAATAAATTGCATTCTAATAACTTACCGATTGATTCGATTTCCTTGATTTTTTTTTCGATTCTAGTTTTTACGATAGGTTCAAAGTGTGCGCGTGTGTCCATGCATGTTCCAGCTAACAAACTAGCCACTGAAACATGCCATTGAATGGGTGTCTGAACAACTTTTATCTACTTAGAGCATATAGGTATGTTAAGGCGCATAATTCTGGTTAATACCTCCTATACATTTAGCTTAAAAAGTTTGTGTTAGGTTCAGAGAATCCGTTCTCACTATTTTACAAACTGTTCTTACAAAAGCTTATTGTTCTAGCTACTTCTTGTTAATACAGATGAACTTTCAGTTCACTGTAGTGCTATACAGTAGGCAAGCGATTTTAAGATTTTTTTGAAGAGCTTGTATTTGTCTGTGGCTTTTAAATTCCATGCTCTTTGCGAGGCCACGAGAGGGGCGCAGAGGGGAAAAAATCTAACAACGCTTTTCCGTTTTAGAAAAGTGTAAAGGATTGAAAATTTAAACCAATTACAGGGGATATCTCAGAAATTATTTTACGTAAATTGTGTTGAAATGTGTACATTCTTTTGTGTGGTAAGATTTTGCCTTATCTCCTACGGTTTGCCAGTTATGCAAAAGACATTCAAAATGAAGAGGACTTAGATGCTATTCCCAGAAACTTCAGTGTATATTATATGTTTGATTTATCATGAACATATTTTAAATATATGGAATTTATACAAAATCGTGAGAAGCACTTTTAAGAAAATTAAAAAATTTCGAAACGTGTTCTATTTAAATGGTAGTTAGGGGATGTTACACTTATTTCTTGGAAATCTTCGTGTGGCAACCCTGGGAGAGACAACATAAAAAAGAGGTTTGGTATGTAACAGAATACGTTTTTGAGTTATGCTGTTTATAGAAGCACACGTACACTCGCGCTTCAGTATCATTAATGTTCAATAGTTTATGTTAATGTAGGATTTGAATTTTCATGAATTGACCTTTTTCTAAAAGGCGTGGTTTTTTTATTCAGTGAGTCCCAAAATGTGTATTTGTAGTCAGATCTTGGTATCAAATATTTAGGTGGAATGCTGTACTTTCTCTACTTATAATTGGTAATCAGAGAAAGGAAAAAGCTGACACAAATTTTCTTACCTACTCCTCAACAAAGTATTCTTGTAAAAGGTTATACTTCTATATACTTCCATGTTAATCGAGATAAACATTTGCAGGAATTGGTTTATTACATAGTTCCTTGTGGGTACAAGGGAATTAAGGAAATACAATGGGTTAAACGAGTAAACTCGTTCAAGAACCAGTCGCTATGTGAGAGCTTTGGAATTCCATTCTCTTTGCATGATCGCGAGAAAAATAAATTCGTTGCGTTGCATTCACATGTTTTCTCTACTCAGTCTTACACAAAACTATTCTTACAAACGCTGATTCCTCTGTCTAAATCGAAACTATCTGAAATGGTTCTGTAACATATTTCTTTGTAGATATATTCAGAATGGAGGAATACAATAGGCTACCACTAGTCAAATGATTTAATAACGAATCGCTATTTGATGCCTTAAAACTAAATATTGTTCCCTTTGTACTATGGAGAAACAAAAAGAATGACTTCCTATTTGAGAAAATGTATAAGTAGTGGAAACTTCAAACCAATACTAAGGAATATCTTAAATGATTAGCTTAAAAACTACAGTTGACATGAATTGTGTACATTAATGAGATCTGCCTTTTTATGCAGTGGGATTCTATCTATTGCTTACGGTTTACCAGTTATGCAAAAGTCATTCAGAATGAACAGGACTTAAGGAATTTTCCCAGAAAATTAGAGACATGCATTTGATTTGTCACGGAAAATCTTAAACATATGATATTTTAATCAAAATCGTTAGCCATTTTTTTTATAAAATCAACGTTTTCGAAAATGTTCTATATAAAGAGTAGTCTAGGGTGGAAGATTTTCTTGAAAAATGTTCGTGTCGAATCTCTGGAAGATGTTGCACCTAAATTGTCAAGTTTGGTATGTAACCCACTAATTGTTTTAAGCTATGCTATGCGCGCGCACACACATACATATTCACACACGGAAAATATATATATATAAAATAGATCAAAACACTGTAATAAATTATATATACATATATGTATATATACACACTTTCCATTCTAGAATGCAGTGTTTCTTCTGCGTACCATAGAATGTTTACCAGGATCGCAAAGGCTTTGATATTACCAGACATAAGGTTTGTTGGCAACAATATTATCAGCCTGTTTATGTTCTACAATTATTCAAACAGATTGACTTTCGGAAAGAGTTTATTCAATTACAAGTGTACTGATTGCTGTTAAAAGCACATCGTAAGTTACGACATTGCAGACAGGTGTTCTCAATAGTTTTAAGAACTATTCTTGCTTGGTTTTGTGGTTGTTTCTGAATACGATGCTGTTGTAAACGCATGGAAAGCTAGAAAGACAGATAGGCATACTTTAATAGAAGAGGAAATTACTTTAAGAGTGCAATAACTAAGAATAACAATTACTATATAAAACAGTTTTATATCATTATTTTGCTTAGTAATAGCCCTGTTTATGACGAAGAAAGGATCCCTGTTGTACATGAGGCAAGCTATTTCCATTAACTAGGCAGTGAACGCCGTCAATGCGTGATTTTCCGACAGCAGTACGTATTTTTCAGTGGGAAAAAAATCACTTGATAAGGAAAACACTTATTTAGTGTTCATACTATGACGGACTCGCTATTTTATGTTCGCGTAATCCTCATGGCCAAGCACATGTTGGCAGTATGCCCGTGAGTGCGTCAGCTGATAGGAAATTGTTAGCCTACTGACGCAATACAGCTTTGTTTCGAAATGTTTCTGCAGAGGGCAAAAAAGGATTGTTTTGAAATTCAAATTGCTTATTTCATACTAACGTAATCAGAAACGTATGTAAGCATATCTAATTTAATAATTAGACTGACATCTCAACTAAGGCATTCACAGCTCCTCTCACGTGGGAAAGATACTCTTGTCTCTGGCTTAAGTTAGATATAAATCGATTTCTACTGGATACGCTCTCATATTGGCTAGAGTTTTTGTATTTTACGTCCTCCAACGTTAAGTCATATCGGGCGATGAGTGGAATGGGTGAAATGATGCTCAAATGAGCCCAGGGTCCATAGAGGTTAGAGTTACCCGACATTCGTCATGCAGGATAAGGGAAAACCCCGGAAAAACCTTATCCAGGTAACTCACCCTGACCGAGATTCGAACTCGGGACCTCTTGAACGTGTTTAGACATGCTACCACTACGCTACCGAGGCGGGCGTAGAGTTCGTTGCTATCCCGTCCAACATTAGGAATCGATTCATATTTAACTTAAGCCGATCAAAGACAAGACTAGACTATCCCACCCATTTCGAGTAAATTACGTGATAGGATCTGGTTTCACTTTGCTACTGTGAACACTTTTGTCGGGATGATCAGTTTAATTATAAAATGGATTAAAGGTACCTATCCTACATTACCATGGTGTGAGAACTAAGACAAAAGTATAGTATAGCAACGCAAAGAAAATCCCTGTAAGGAATGTGCTGTGGGACAAGGACAGCGAATGTGTGTGGCAGAGAACGCTTGCTATACAAGGAGCAGACCGTTAAAAAAACATACGCCCTATTCACTCTGTACATTAAAGCCTAGACGATTCACAAAAGTAGAAGCCGTCAGAATGTTTTTGAATGTTCTGTAACTGTACTGACATGGGGTGTCATAAACCTGTCCAGGGAGGGTGTGGGGACCTTCGGCCACCCCCTGCGTCTCGCCCCTCGGAGACTTTCTCTCCTGTGGAGGAGTATAGTGATGGATGAATTCGAATACAAAAAATCGATGTATTCGATTCTTGAATGTTCTCGAGATGTTCTCGAAACCTGAATGTGTATTGGAATACACATGCAAATTTCTCGTTTGCGTTTGTCCTGAGTACTGTTCTCGAATACTTGAAATTGTTGTTTACACGAAGGTCGTCTTTATTTTCATATTGTTTTTCTGTATTTTTACACATATAAACAGTACACATAAACACCATGCCCATGGCAGGACTCGAACCCGCGATCCTCTACGTAACGGAACGCCAGAGACATCCGCTCTAGCTACCCCGAACGCTTGCATCGAATACACGCAAATGTTATCGTTTGTAGCATCTGAGAGCTTGATTCCGAATACAAGTGTTCTCGATTCGCAGCATGTGACATCATCTGAGAACTTGCATTCGAATACAAGCAAATCTTCTCGTTCGTGGTATCCGAGATCTTGATTTCGAGTACAAGCAAGTGTTCTCGATTCGCATGTGATGTCATCCGAGAACTTGTCTCGATTCTTAAAAGGATTCGATTCTGCCCATCACTAGACAAAAGCTAATTTTCCGATGTCGCCACAACATGACTGCACAGCAAGGAGAAGCGAAAAGAAACCAAGACGTAAGGTGCGGAAATGACACGTTAATGAATCATGATTTAACATCCTGCCCTTGATCATCGTCGAGATAAGTGTGAAAATGTCTTTCTCTATTTCTTATCGAAGGTTCAAATTGTACTAGTTTTGAACTAATTTATTTTGTTTGATTCGCTTTCTCATTACTGCAAATGTGTAATTTCTGTTGCGTAATAGTTTGGGAATTGTATTGAAAATATGCGAATTGGATCATATTAGTGTAGGAATATTCATAAATTATGAACTCTGCATATAAGTATATCAGAAATTTCATGTGTTGCATTCAGTGACTTTCTTCAACAAGTTCTTACACAAGCATGTTGTTCTATATACTTCACGCTATTAGAGATAAACATTTGCAGAACTGTTTTGTTACATTGTTTCCTTGTGGTACAAGAGGATTGGGGAAATAGTAGCCTTAAGCGATAGTGCAATTTTTTTTTAGGTGGGCCGTTGTGTGATGGCTTTGAAATTCAGTTCCCTTTGCAGAACCACTAATATGATTTTGCCGTTGATAAAGTTTAAAGCGTTCGACAATTTGAGGGTTTAATAAAGGATAAATATAGTTAACACAAAAAATGTTATGTCAAATAAATTGAGTAATTTAAGATATCTTTTTACGTACTAAGTTTTAGATTATCTCTTACAGTTTACAAACTGTAAGAAGTAATTCAAAATGAAAATGACTTCATAGCCTATTCTCGAAAAATTCAAGATATACATTTCGTAAGCAGGATCTTAAATATATGGTATTTAAATCTAAATCGTTTGTCATTTTTGAGAAAATAAAAAATAATAGTCATTTTTCCATGTGAAGAGTAGTTTGGGATGGAAAATTTTCTTAAGACTTCAGGTCGCATCCTTGGAGGTCGCTGAATTTATACTGCCAGTTTTTTTTTTAATTTACATTCTCCAACTTTACGTCATATCGGACGATGAATGAAATGGTAAAATTATGTTCAAATGAGTCCGGGGTACACAGATCTTACAGTTACCTGACATTCATCTTTTACGATAAAGGAAAGCCGTGGTAAAAACCTATCCAGATTACTCATCCTGACCGAAATTCGAACTCGGGGACCTCTGGAACGTGAAGCAGACACGCTATCACTTGCACTACAGAGGCGGGCAATTGTGGTATTAACCAACTTTTCTGTTTTTGGGTCATGCTGTTCATACACACGCGTGCGCGCGCAGATATACCTTTTCTAAAAGTGGTTTTCCTTTGATTCAGGGGGACTTCAAAACGTGAAAGTTTTTTCATTTAATCTCGATATCCAATTTTTCTGTGGTATTCAATACTCCCGCTGTTTTACGTAAGTGGCAGAGAAGATAGAAGTATAATATGAAATATGAGTACTTCATATTGCATATTTATGCTGGCTAAAGCATTCAAATACAGATACTGGACAAGCAGTAAGGTTAAGCCCCACCTACATAGCTTTTGCCACGTCAATGCCTTTATTATTATGATGCTTTGGCCCCATTTTCTGCATTCACCATATGGGGATCGATACTTACAGGTTTATTCAGCAGCAGTAGGTAGATATTCCATTATAACAATCCAGATCCTATTGGAAGATACTTTCTTTTCGAGCTTTTGGTGAATTTCAAGATGGGCCTTGCATGGCATGTTAACTTTTGACCTTTGCCGCCAGCAATTGAATTTGTAATGTACTTCACATCTGATAACCGCTTGTAACGGGCTACGTAAAAGTCGATTAATGTGACCGGTTGGCACTGGAATGGCTTTCAAGGATGTGAACACACACATATACTTTCTTGGCGTCATGTAGTCACAGTCAACTCAAATAATTTTGTTTGCTGCTATTTCAAACTTGTAAAATGTAAGTACACTGGGTGGTTTAGTCGGTTTAAATACAACCCGACTGGATTCAAACTTGCCGCAAGGCCGCTACAACTTCTGCCTCCACCCATACAGGGTTCCGTGGGCAAATAACAGAAATGGGAGCGGCATGTGGTCAGCGATGTACAGTATCGGAGCGGCTACACCTCAGCTGGTCTCTAAAGGTCTCATGACGCGGAGTGCACCCTATACCAAATTTCCCAGCAGATGGGGAGGGGAAGTCGTCCCCTGCGGTATTGGGAAATCTCGTGCATCGCAGTGCTACTAAATCGCTTTAAACGGCCATTGTTTAAAGCACATGGTTATGTTTTAAACGAATAGGTGGTTTTAATTATTTTAAGCCCTTTTACCGACTTAAGAATCCATGGCTTTGTTTATGTCCAACACTTCACTGTTGCTTATTGCACAACTGTATTTAGCGTGTATTTTTAGTTTCTATAGAGAATGTCTAGATTTTGTTTTCCAGCATTTTCATTAAATTATGGACATGAAAAGAGACTGAAAACATAAAAAGCCCAAGTTGACTTTCCCGTTCGCAGGCGTCGTTTGAATGAAGTTTACTGAAGTTAGTTTACAATAGAAAGAAGGAAGACTGACATAATATTAATAAAAGTTATCTTTTTTCATCTTAAGTACTTCTTTTTCATATGCAGAACTTAATAATGCAATAAAAATACGACGAGAGTCATAGTAGAGACTGCTTACTAAAGACCATATTCTTTTTATTCGGATTTAAAACCTTAAACATAATTTGAGATAAGTTTGGCAAAAATCTCCATTAATTTGTTATTACATAGCAGGTTTATGTCTCTCAGAATAAGTTCTTTCCTAAATAATTTCTGGATTCGATGAGTTTGGAATCTGGAAATTGGTTATTCCTGTGTATTGCACCAGTTTTACATGCATCAACAACATGCATAAATGCTCTACATAAAATACAGAATTTTCATCTTCTGCAACCGATTTCAGAAGAATATTAGTGAATCTCTTAAGCATAATCCTGGCAGGGTGAAAGTCCAATAGATTTAAGTTCCTATGTAAATTCTGGAGCTAGAGTCTCCAGTGTGTCGCATTTTAATAATCGTTGCCGCGTAAGTGACGAGGCAATTAACGTTTTAGTTTTTCTTTTAGGCTTTTTACAACACCTGTATAATGATAACTTCGCATATCGCATGCTGCGCTCTATTACGTTAAATAACTCAAATAGCGAAGTCTCTTTTTGAAAGCTCAGATTTAGCGTCCTGACCGTAATATGTTAACGTAGAATACTCTTTTTAAACTAGATCATGAATGCAGAAGCAACTAGTTCGGAAAGAAGCGAAAAAAGTTTCCATTAAATAGTTAAAATGTTTTAGATATTTAGAAAAACTTGGCTGAGAATATGAAGTAAATAGCTGTGCTGATGTATAGGTATATTCTTTGTATTATTGCACAGTAGAAGTGAATAAATATATAAACAAATAAAAATACATTTTCGTTATACATTTAGTAAAGCGATACGCGGGTGTAAGTGTGCAGAAATAGATGCATATGAATGACTTGACTGCCAATGAAGTTGTTTTTTTTTTTTTTTTTTTTAATCTGTGCATAAAAGTTTCAATTCTAGTGCTGTAACATTTCAGTAAAGTAAACGAAGCGAATTTATATATTGTAGCCGTTCAGTTGGACTTTTAGGAATGGATCTACAAACTTCTCTACAGAGTGTTTATGATACTGTTAAAAAAGTACATACCTGTAGCACTATGTACTATGGCGCTGTTAACATGTCCGTAAATTTTAACTGTAATGGATGTAGTGGTTGAATCAACTGGGAATTGAACCTCGGATTTGCCAAATTTAGTCACCCTCAATACCAAATTTTCCTGTAAAAAACGATAAACCTCAAATGAGAACATGAGTTACAAAGAAAGAAAAAGCACCATAAACAGAAACGTGTTTACAATTTGAAGAAGATTTTTTGGGCAGCTACCTACAAAAGCTTTATAAAAGAAACATATTTTTGTATGAATAAAACTGGTTTAAATATTGTTTAGCAATGTAATATTTATTGCGTAAATAAATATGAATGCCTTAAACTACGTAACGAAATAAAATTAATGGCACTTTCGAAATCTTATGTATGTATAATATGTAATGAAAAAGCTTCGCGAAATTTACCTATATGTGCAAAACTATGTTTTATACATAGTAAAACAATCAGTAAGATGCAAGTAAATACTCCGAGTCAGAACTTAATATTAAGAATGTCATGTTCATCCACAGTAAAATAAACGGACATTTTTGAAGAAAGGTCAAATAATGCATGGAATAAAAATGCCTCGCGTTCGCGAAGTAATAGGTGACCAAAGGTTTATCTACACTTTATCAGCTTTATATCTTGAAGAACAACGTAGGAACAAGATGCAGAAATGGAATCATAACTTCATCAGAGAACATTAAAAATAGGGTAGGTACGTGCCAATGTACAAAAAGGATAGGGTTATGTTTCTGTGATAAAAACTTGCATCTCGCACTGAATTGGAGAAAAATCGTTGTAAAATATAAGCCACTTACAAGGAAAGTAAACACTCATCAGTAATCAGTATTAGTAAGAAAATCTAGAAAGAGATGGCGGAATGTTAATAGAACTAGTAAAGAAACAGAATAATGTTTTATATATTATCCCTTTATCTTTCGGTGAAGATACTATGCTGGAGGCAATGAATATTTAATAAATGGCATACCAAATTCTCCGTTTGTTGAGACGTAACAAGATTTACCTACTTGCTATAATTTTATCGTAAACTTCCCTCAGATTCTGTGACTAATGACTATACGCCGGATGTACGATGAATTTACCTCAAATGAAGGAATAGTTTCCTTGTCTGCATCCCAGTAGACACCACCGCCAACGTACAGACCTCCTCCAGTACCCTGAGCAACTTCGGTGTAGAAAGGCTGTGGTCCTTTTGTGATTTGTTCCACTGGTCCACACCACACTACATACAACTGCAACACACATAGACCATGGATTTCACACTTTTATTCTATTCAATGCAGCTTTAATCTCCCAAATGTTGGTCAAAGGCACTTTCACCTGAACTGCTCGCTGGTTTTCATACTTGATCTGAAATAGTGGTGTGTCTTAACAACATTTGAGCTACACTTGACTCACTAATTTACATGTATCGGACATTTACATATTATTTGCTCAGATTTGTAGTGTTGGGGTATCTGTCTGCTTCATAAACAGTGTCCCCAAATTGAACTTCGTTTGGGGTAAGATATTTGGAAAAGATTTTTTTCTCAAAGGTTTCCTTATCCTATGAGGGTAAATGCTGGGTAAATCTCATCGCCTATTTGAGCGTTGATCTTACTGAGTTATCCTTTGTCGGTTAAAGAAGTTGAACTTATATAATGATGATGACGATAATGATAATATAATAGTAATAATAGTAATAAAAATAATGATAATGATGATATGCTGGCGTACGGCTACTTGAGTGAATTATATTTGTGAAACGGTTAAATCGTATTCTCATAAAGTTTTTCCTTGGTTTTATATTACCTAAACCAACGAAAGTAGAAATTTGTAAGGGTCCAGTTGAAAGTAGGTATGGAACTGAAATATGTTATTAATATAAACTGTAATTACACACTGGAACTGGTCATATAAAAACGAGAAAGTTAAAAGGATAAGGTTAAACCAAAGGAAAGTGTGATAAAAAAGGATAATGGAAAAGGAGAAAATTGTGAAATTTCAAGATTAGTTTGAAATGAAAAGCGTAAGTGCAACAAAAAGAGGGCAGTTACCAAAAAATGTGAACTGTTAAGGAAAAAGTCAGGAAGTTGTCATCACAGTGGCGGCTCGTGGCCAAAATGTTTGGGGCGCGCGGAAACTGTTTTGCGTACTAAGTATTGACAACAATAAATTATTACACCTGTAAATTTTAAGAACATTCTTTTTTTCTTCAAATTCTGCCCCTAAAACGAACGGAAATAGTGGTTATCAAGTTGTGGTGTATACCTCAGAAATAAGTACAGGAAGCCTAACACGATCTTTGCCCAAAGCTGCTATATTAATGTGCATGCAACATATAAAAGGATGGTATTAGAACATAATTCAAACTCAACCAAATCCAGAAGTAATGTTCGCCACATAAGCTGCCATCAGCAGACCAGCAGAAGATACGAGTCACCCAGGTTTACCTGGGCGGGGTGTTTGCTGCTCAGCACCTAGCCGCTTAGTGCGGCTTTATCTGGGCAGTATAAAAGAATTGCCTTTTGTCGCAGGCGGTTGTCTTGGGCAGTGGTATATCTAGCCATAAGTGGGCGCAAGTGCCCCAGGGGTTTGTAGGCGCCCAGTGCTGGGTGCGCTCTTCCGCCTGCCTGAGAGGCATCTGAGCCCAGCCCAGCCCGCAGGAAACCGAACTCTACATGCAATTTTTAAGCTATCTAGGCAAAAACAGATGTATTAATCGAAAGACAGAAAACAACACATTACTTAGCAAATCAAGAAAACATTGGTGCAATACTCTCAAAAGGGAAGACATTACAAAATCCCTCAGAAATGGGTTTGGGTCTGTTTTGCTGGCAGGCTAAAGAAATAAGAGCGTAGAAACAGTAAAAGTAATATGAACGCAAGCCTTCAAATCTCGCAGCTCTGTACTGCTTCATCATGAGGTTGATACAGTGAAGCGCTGTGTTTCAACATATAAAGGGGAGTGAGAAAGTCTTGCTAAGTGAAATAGAATATTCATGGAGAAAATAATGTGGTAGAAGCCGAAATGTTGTTATGCTTTAATTCTATTCCGTAAGGTTTATTTGAGAAAAGAGTATGAAGACGGAGGAGAATACAAGAGAATGACTAATATAAACAACAAAGGAATGTAGAGAGTGGGGATTTTAGGTTTCCTTTTTCTTTAGAATATGGTTGTTTTGGCCTTGTATGATGGAAATGTTACTGCGCGAAGTTTGTTTTCGTTCATTGCGTATACCTTATGGAAATAGGTTTTTTTTCTTATGTCTAAAAGCAGATGTGTATAAAAATGAATGCTTCAGCTTTAGACTATAAGACTAAAATCTAAAATTAGTGAGCGATGCTGTATAGTTACTCAGGCACTGCCTGAAAGAAGAAAAATAGTTAAAAATGAATGCGTAACTGTCAAAAGATAAGGAAGAAAGTTTAAAAAAAGAAACTTGATCATACCTTTATTCTCTTAATGAGCATTGATTGAGAGGCTAACTGAGCGAGATCCTCGTCCATAGCTTCCCTGCCGGTGAAGAGTATGATGGCAGTGTCGAAGGACATTCTCTCGCTGGCCTTAAGCAGAGCATAGAATGCTGCTCCTCCATCCCTGATGGAGCGTTGTCTTGGAGAGTGTACTTGGCGAAGTTTTCTACGAAGTTCCTCTGGTGTTTTTGCTTCTAGCAGCTGTGCAACTCCTGAAAGTTAAGAAATATAAGTTGTATGACATAGACAACTGAAAAAGATGATCAAGTGATGTTTCTTTCATCGTTTCGCTAGATGGTGACTGGAGAACGGATTCATAACTTAGGAACGGTTGCCATTTCCCACCGAATACGTTGTAAACAATCGCTGAAAGCTGGCTTGTACTCCTAGGGATTCCCACTTGCACTTACATGTTCACACCAATTTAGACAGACTTGCGTCATTTACAAGTAACGTCATTAGAGGACGTAATTAAAGTGGATTTGCTTTTCCTGAGCCCAAATATATGTCGCTTACTTTGGCATCACAGTGGAATCGTTCAAAATGTGGAGCTTATGTTAGGGTGGAATATTTCGCAATTTGCAAGCATCAATAAAATTAATAACATACTATTTAGCGCGATCTGTCACTATTGTTTGCAGTTTAAGTTGTAATTTAGAAATGCGAAATTTAATATGGCTGTGTCCTAAGTCAGAAAACAAGTTATATCGTATTTTTTCGTATACACGCCTGTTAGTGATTCTGCAGGCGTTTGTTTAGATATAGATCGGGGGACAAGACTTATACCTACCTCTGTTTCATATCCATCTCTAATAGATGCGCCCCTACTATAATATGTAAAATGTTATTTATGGGCAAAGAGTTCCTCCCAACCATTTTTCCCGCTTCTGGTTGTGATTCCATGGATGTTATTATTTTATCCGTAGAAAGAACCTAAGTCGAACCTAAAATGTGTCGCTTGGTAATTGGAAGTTAACTTCCTACTGTACCTACTGTTTGTTTTAATAATCGAGAAGTCAATGAAAATAAATTATTGCACATAATGAATACCTGTTGCTCGAAGTAAGAAATATGAAACTAATAATGTAAATTAAAAGCATCCAGCGGGTGTTTGCGCGCGCGCCTGCTTGCTTGCGTGAGATGAGTATACATCGGAGTAAGGATATTTACAGGCTTACGTGGATGACGAAGCAAGAAGTTGAGCAATTATGCTTTTGTAACTTCCTGATAAAACAATTTCTCCAGGATATTTGAGAGTCCGATAGAGAATATGCTGGCACAGAATTTGAGATACCTGTGTTGTTCAAGTGGGTGTTGACCATGCATGTCCATAGTCCCACCCTCTAGGGTAAATATTCTTTTGGGCAATGTTTAAGGCTTGGAGACACAGTTGAAGGGTTTCATTATCTATATTATACCAACATCTGGTCGTCATTTATCGATACACCTTAACCTGCAGAAAAGCAGTTCCTCCATCTGGAGCTTAGTTGTTGGAATGACAAGATTTGCAAATTTCTTTTTCCTCTTTCCTACAAAGATGGCATACTATTTTCCTATTCCAAATACAAAGATGGCATCCTATTCCAAAGGGAAAAAAATCAGTCACAGTTGCTGCAATGAGAAATCGGTTGTATGCCAACTTGTCCGTGCGTTTCAACCATTTTCATTAAAATGTACTTCGCTTTCAAACAGGGATTTTGAGGAGTCCGGTTTTCGAGTTCATGCTTTAAACATACCAAAAGATTAGTAGACATTTCGTAAGGGATTGATTTTTAGATGCTACGTAAATCGCCATGACATATGAAGCCCGCATTTGTGGTATGGGGTAGGGCATCTGCCTCACATTAAAGAGGTCCTAAGATCGAATCTCGGTCAGGGAGAATTATATGGATAAGATTTTCTCTGGGATTTCGCCTTTACCTGAAAGGCGAATGCCAGGCAACTCTTACTCTAAGCTCTATTATGCTTTGAGCAGCATAATTTCACACTTTTCATTCATGTCCAATATGAGTAAACGTTGGAGGACATTAATTAATTAATTATATATATATATAATTCACGTACAATTTATTTCGGAGAAAATGATCCTGACTAAACTAAATATATATCTTGATTCGTACATGACAGTCCTCAACTTTTCCACGTGGAGAGTTGCAACGTTGCCAAGAAGCTGGTAGTAAATTACTCATATCCCCCTCTTTACCATCTAAATACTCGGAACATAAGTATAAACAAGCGTTCCAGTTTAGCGGCAGCGAAACCATGCAGATGTAAACTGTACTAGCATGCTTTAAAAGCAAATGCTGTGATTCCGCGTCTCTCTTTCTCTCTCCCCCTTCACCTCGATTATTCATTGGAAGTAAATATTATATAGTAAATACGTTTCTAAATACCCTTATGTATTATACCACACTATTCCCTTCAAGTTTCTGTTCCGAATTCTTAATAACCCTTAGCGGCACAATATCTGATGTTTTCAATATCAACTTTTGTTATTTGTTGAACTCAAATTCCAGATCATGGAGAACTTCACTCAAAGAGCTCTGCAACTTTAAGAGAAAGACGAAACATGTGGGATGCTCCTTTCGAATGTAATAAGTATCGATGGACCTTCTTATGGCATTTAACTGAAAGCTGTGCAGCTGCGTGATTGGAGATGCTGTTGAGATCTCTTTCCCTAGAGTTGCAATTCGCGATGTAATACCTGGCTGTAGCTGCCTCTCTTTACACATTTTAGAAACGGCCACCTCATTTATTGTAAGAGCGCGTGCAGGCCTTCTCCTTGGTTGGTTGTGAAGAAACGGAAGCATATTTAGCTCATCCTATTCGACTAATCCCCTAAGAGTACATCTAAATACTCTATTATATGTTTCAAATGGGAAGGTGTTTGTCCTTGAGCGCTACTGGGTGAGCAACCAATCGGAGACCTGCGGTGTTGTCGCATGGCATTTCCGCTAAGTGGTGTGTGCCGAGCGGCAAACTAATCAATCTCCTAATAAATACTATTCGCGCTAAGACAGAAATTCAGATTTTGAAAAAAAAAAAAAAAAAAACTGGTCCATGAGGAAGAAGAGAGGAATGTATTTAACATAACCGTAAAAATCCATTATTTTTGGCTCAAATAATTTTCTCATTACAAATAAAGTAGATGTCATTATACTATAACAATGCATTGCGACGTAAGCACTGTAATGAGTATCAGTATTTGGTTGGCATGTATGCGTGAACGTTTATTTGAAATTACTCAGAGCTGAAACGTAAACATTTGACATGACGTGATAAAAGAAATATGTACTTTGAATAAGCCAAGGTGTTTGTTAAATTCGACGAAAGCAAACAATACACTTATTGCTAGTCTGACAGAACGTGTCTGGTCACACTATATCTTTGTTTATGAATGGTTCGTAATCTCTATTTACTCTAGAATTCAAAGCAGCATTATTCAGTTACTCTTCCATGAAAAAGTGTATCAGCTGGATTAATGAGACGCGATCCACCTTCGCCCCCCCCCTTACTACTGCTAGAACAATCCAATAGAGTTACTGTGGGCTCAAATTGTGTTGCAAACAGAAATAATATTTTTAAACTGACGTTGAACGACTTATTCACAAAGAAATTGACAAGGATCACAACAAGACTGGGAAAACTGCGTGAGACATAAGATAAACTGCAAGCAGGCAACTTTTGGAAAGAAATAGCACGTAACGAGATTTTGGAACCTATCATCATAAGCTTGCAGTACTCAGACGTTGAAGACGATGACAATGACGAATTATCTCTTAACGTAAGTAACATTCACAACGATACGGATGCAGCGCTGGTATTTTCGTTGGATTAGAAAAGTAAGTAATTCATAAACTATAATGAACTTTAAAATAAATATTTAAAACATTTGCGTAATATTTTAATATTCATGTTGCAATTGTGATTACAACTGCATTATAATAAAACTTTGGAAAATTCAGTTTGCGTTCCCATACGACTAGCGGCACGAACACTCGCAAGTGTGCGAGGGAGAGGGAATATATATTAAGAGTGGGGATAACGAGGTGGCAACGGTGAAGGCTCTAACGCATCTGATTGGCTACAGGCGAGAACTCTTCCCATTTGAAACACATAATAGGTTGGCTGTTCAATTTACCCCACCAAGTCTTTCTACGGCAGCTATGTATTTTGATATAATGGTTTTAACAAAATAGGTTAACAATACAACGCAACCTAACGTCCAAGCAAGTGCGATTTCTGCACTTGATTCACCAGTGTAACGTCCTTACGTTTCCATAGCAACAGCACTCCCCTCCTACAAATTATTCTTGAAATACTAGAAAGCTCAGAGAATCGATCATTCGAGGGAACTTTGTAATTATACCAGAAACTACTTGTCCAAAGTGATTTTAGAATAGTTATACAATTCACGAGAAATGTATCTTCGGGTCGGATTTGGCCTGCGGGTGGTATAAAGTTAAGTCATTTTAAAAATAGTCTTAAGTGTACTTAGGTACAAAAGTTGTACTTACTGCCGAAAATGAGCAATCAGCACACACAAAAAAAATCTCTTTCAAAGCTTTGGTATTACAGTATCACTGAAACCCTTGCAATAAACATTGTGTGTAGGAGATTTTTTTCTCAATTATGAGCTGCGAAAATTAAAACTTCATTAAAAAAAAGGATTATAGTTCGGACTATTTCTAAAATGCCAAAACCTAAAGAAGTATTTGTGCTGCAGTTTAGATATTTGGTGAGCACATGGCTTGTTTTAAATAAATGTGCTTTTTAAAATTAAATAATTAAAAATCGGGCAAATAGTCTAAAAGCTTTAATATTAGTTCAGTAGTCCACTTAAAAAGTTCATATTGTATTCTCAGCTAAACAATGTGCCGCAGTGCAACGGTTTTAGTGAATATTTTTGTAGGGAAAGTTTAGATTGTGATTTTATTATTTTCTCTATGCATGTTTTGAGACAACTTGGATCTTTAAAAAAAATTAAAGTTCTCTCTCTCTCTCTCCCTCCCCCCCTCTCTCTCTGCGTGCGTGTGTGTGTGTGTGTGTATGTGTGTGTGTGTGTGTGTGGGTGGGTGGATGAGAGAACACCACAACTGAAAAAAAGAAGTGGAAAGTCGGTTAAATACCGAACTTGATATTTAAGTTCAGCATCTTTCAAAGATGCGACTTCCAAGAAAATCCACCGCGACTACCCCTTACCATACATCATTTTTGAAAGTTTTGATTTTCTCCAAAGTGGACTTACTAAGAAAAATGAAATGCTATCTCGAATTTTTATTAAATAAAAATTTACTTCTCGTTGAAATACGAAATTATGTCAAATGCATTTTATTATCCATTTATTTCTCTTTTGAAGTGAACCATTTTGGAGATATTTCTTGTTAATTGTTTGAATTTTCCAAAACTTATAATTTAACAAATATCGTTTCTTTTATCTCTTGGCTATGCAAAGAGGATAGAATTTTAAGGGGATTGCATAGCGACCAACTGTACTCTTAAAAGATCTGCCTATCGTCTAAAGCGATTCCTATATTCCTGTTTCACCTGCTAGAAAATTAGCAATAAGACAACTTCTGATAATGTTTATTTCGATTAACAGGAATTAGAGGAATAAGCGTTTGTAAGAATGGTTTATACAAGAATAGCGAAAGTCATGTGATTGCTACTTACCAGATTTTTTTAGTATGAAGTTAACGCACGTCAGTGCAACACAAACACATTTGTCAGTTGCTAAATTTAGTCAAAGAAAGACAGAGTATCGAAAAAGTAAAATGTTTTTGTGTATTTGCAGGAGTAATTTATTAGTCCCTGCTTGGGAGGCCTTGAGCTGGTAAAGCCTGTAAATATTTGTTAAATTTAGCACGTCCAAGAGAGTTTCAGGTCAGGGGCCCTCTCCCCATCTCACCTGCTTGTAAGCACAGAAAGTATTTTTTGTACTTTCCTTGTTTCTTACCTATGCAGAAGGTGGGCAGAAGAAAAAAATATTGAATTGAAATTTTGGAAATGCATTATGAAGTCCCCTTACCCCCATGATTAAAAAATGTGGCGCGTGTGTGTTGCTTCATAGTCTATGAAGCTTGGGACTTAATACTTAAAGTATAGTAAGTCCCCACAAAAGGTGCGTATCTCATTAATATGAGAGCTCGGAAAATACGAGTCAGTTGGAGAATTCAATGTCACAGTAGCTCAATGGTTAAGAGCAACCGAGGGAGACCGGTAGATCCGTAGTTCAAATCCCGACTATGGCATTAAAATTTTCAATTTGACTATCTGTCCAAATCATCGCCTACACACGACTGGTGTGGAAGAACGATTAATTTCCATATGGCTACCTTTTTGTATAAGCATATAAATTTATATTTTAAGGCACTCTGTATTATAAAACCTGCAGTGGAGCTATGTGCGAATACAGTACAGTCCCTTACGAAACTTTTGTTTGATGAAATTATTTTATTTAATGCAAACTTAAAATTCCTGATATATGGATTTAGAGTGACGGTGAAACACACTCGCAGTTCTTATTTTAGACAAAAGATTTGACAGGGACAGTGCATTAGAAATTCGATGTGTATGATGTACTTAAAATACCGGTTCAGTGATGTAGCTTATGAAATATATCAATTAAAAGCAGTAACATAAAGATGCTTACCTGTGTCGTTGTAGGAAAGGATGAACATAGGTTTAATATCGGTAACGTTTTCCAGTGTTGCATCCCATATGGCTTGAGTGCGCTGAAGAAACGGTTGAACGTTGTCTACGACAATAGCGAGGGGTTGACGTAGATATCTGTCCTGGAGGATGCCGCGTAGTACCTGGACCACTTCTTCTCCTCTAGTTTCGTCAGTATTTTCGCTACCTGGTGACAATATCCGTGGCACTTCTTGTGCGGCTATGTGAAGCGTAACACACAGGAGAAGAGACAGTGTCGACCAATACATCTTAATCCTTGTATGATGCATTGTGACCTGCAACAAAATTACGAGTTTTAGTTGTTTTGCTGCTCATATATAATTAGTATTTTAGCATAAATTTGTAGAAGAAAATTCTGCATAACAACACATGATGCACACGCTGAATGCACTATTTGTTGATAACGGATACACTAGGAGAAGACAAGGAAAATGGAAACACTAAATGCCGTGAGCTTTCTGTTTACTTGCACTGTTTTTGCTGTTTTCCTCGTTCTCGCGGTGAATCAGATCATGTTTGACTTTAAACATTAAATTACTTGCCGCAGTAATTGTTTTCCCTGTTAAGATCTCCAAGAAGGTGTCGATGTTAATGATATCCCCAATGATAACTTTGCTGTACACATTCCTTAGAATAAAATACATTGCAAGTTTTCCAATAGCTATTTTGTTGGGAGTTTCATGTACTTCACTTTTAGTACTCTACTTTTTTTTTTAGATGTGTGCTTTTCAGTTACCTTCCCCTTAAGGTGTATTAATTTTACATAACTGAACATCATATCTGATGCAGTTCATATAAGAAACGATTCTTTTTCTTGAGGCATATGTGCTGCTTTAACAAGTCCACCAACCAGGATTATATCAATAGCGCTTATTTCATCACTGCCTTTGCATTGCTATGAAGAATATACAGAATTTACTACCGTCTTTACAATAGCGACTTCTGGCACGTTGGTTAGATTTCGACGAGATTTAATTTAGTCCAGAAGAGATCTCTGAAGGAGTTCTATTTGACAATCCGAAGATTGAGCGAAAGAAAAAGAACACTGGAAAAGTTAGCTCCAATTGACCAGCTATAAGGTTTGTCATTTAGTAGATATAACAGCATCATAAATCGAGACTCGTATACCAAATTCTACTATACGATAGCAGGGACAGTTTTCTTCAGTTCATTCTGAACATGGATATTTCAAGTGAGAATAAAAGATGCAAAGACTGTCTCTGAGATCTGATGGTTGCAAACCTCTAAATCCAGCCGTCGCAGTTTTATTCTGACTAGTAGATGGGAATTTTTCTTCTTTCAAGATTATCACGCTCCTTAGTGTGTAAAACATTGTTTGAATAGATTGAACGTTTAAAAGAAACCTAATTAATATGATTAAATCAGTTGCAAACTACTAAAAATACGTGCTAATGAGCCACATTTTTCCAGAAGCTAGAGCCACCGATACCACTTTGGTTGAAAGTCATGGCATAAACTGTAGAAATAAAATGTGTTAATTTTCTAACATCGTAGGTTAACATTCCTTATTCATAATGGTTTTGTGTGAAATTTGACGTCTGTTTTACTATTAATCATTGAGTAAAGGTAATTGTGCGTATACAGTAACTCATATACCGCCGGTATTTGTTTGCATTTAGGTAAAGGATACCTGTAAAAATAATTTTTAATCATAACCTGTGATAATGGAATTGAATATCGCTATTACGTTTTTGCCTTCATATACAATTGGATAGATCAGGATTGTCTGAGCGCTGGTGAGGGAAGTGTTGTTCTGCTCGGCAAAATACATTTACTCAGATATCAATGTTTAAAAATATCCGATGTTTCACATGACTTTCCGTGTCCGCTATTGTTTATTTTTGTATAACTGCTACATGTTGTTCTTATGAAAGTTCATTTTTCTGTCTACTTAATGTTGATCTTTTTTGTCAATTCGTTGTTCAAGGGGGGTAGAATGAACCGAATAAATAATCAGATGTTTAACAGTCAGTCGTATTAAGCTAACCTTGAAACTACATGCATTTTATAGCATCGATAGAAACGACTGAACAGTCACAATACCTTAAAATTATAAAATAAACCAATAAAAGCAGATGTATAGGAAATGGGCTAATTCCAGAAGAAAAGTTTTAGATATAAATTACATTTAAAGATTTGTACATTTTTTGTACAGTACGTATGTTTTATCTACCTCTTTAAGGTTTATCAGCCATAAAAAATTCATTCTGAACATATTGGAAGCTACTCTAGTCAAGATTTAAATTTTATTTGTCGTGTAAATATCTCAAGATATTCCGTTTTAGTCAACATCTATAGAGCCTTTTTGAGCAAATAAAACATCGAAAAATTTTCCACGTAAAGAGTAGTAGTTAGGATTTTCTTGAAAATCTTTCGTATCTTCGGAATACACTTGAAGTTACATGCCAATGGTATTTATCACATATTTCTGTTTTACTTTCTCTACTATGTGCAGTGTGAGGGAAGTAATACACTTCACCGAAAATGGTACCGAGATTTTACTGGAAATAATGTTTCGAGACTCAATAAAAGAAGAAAGAAAATAGGGGAAGCTCTAGGTTTTTGAGTAATTTGAGGTCTGAATAGTGAGATCTTAGTAATAACGATAATTATTTCCTGCATTTATTGCGGGTATATTACATTAAATATCTGTGGCGAAATCCTGACCTTACCTACTCATGAGGAAATTATGCTGAACTTCGGAGCTCAACTGTTTTACTGGCTAATCTGGTTTATCTCACTTGGACTGAGAATTTGAGTTCATGCAAACCATATTACAACTTCTACTAATCTCCTGAATTGTTATGAAATGCGAGTAGAAATGTAATTATTGCTTAAACGTTTTCCTGAACAATGAAATGTGCGTGATAAATACTTGTATATCAGCAGCTATGAAGATTACTTCTTAGGTTATGAATATTCAATTGTACTTTTACTATCCGGGCTCTCCCCATATAATATACTACTGTATCCCTTAAACCAAGGGGGCCAACTTGTCTTCCTTCGCGAGTGCAACACTAGTTATTACCTAAAGCATGTGAAAAAACGAAATGAACTGTCAATTTGGGAAGGAGGGTCACCAGCGAGTACAAATAGCTCACGAGCCACATTTTTGCTATCTCTGCCCTAAATAATTGAATAGCTGAAAAAACGACCCAGTTATTCTTATAGATTCAAGCGGTAATGCTAAGCTTTCCCTTGAACTTGGGGTAGTTGGTTTGTGCATGGCAAAGACAAACTATTTTCAGCAAGTGTTTAGAATAGGTGCTGCGTTGAATTTGCGCAAATAGGAAACGAATTGAGACCAAATCTAAACACTTCAGACATTTTTAGATTAATAGGCTAATGTACAGGTCTACAGTAATACAGAAGCGCTGTGCATGTTTCTGTTTCGACATCTTTTGCAGAGAACTGCTCTTTTACAAACAATTAGAAGGGACAGTCCTT
Organism: Mantis religiosa; assembly: GCA_030765055.1. NCBI lineage: Eukaryota > Metazoa > Arthropoda > Insecta > Mantodea > Mantidae > Mantis > Mantis religiosa. Next base: position 207,478,599 of record CM060950.1, on the reverse strand, counting down.
TGTTTTGTGGTCTCAGTATGTTTACACGTCATTTATACAGACACGAGCAGTCTTTTGAAGGGATGCGGTTATATGATTTGTTACATGTAGTGTATATATATATATATTCAAACCAAAGTACTTCCATTTTATCCGATGAATTTAGAATTCATATCTATAATATTCATAACAAAAATACCTAAACAAAGATAATTCCCCTGTAAATCTGTATGTTTGTATAGTTGTCAATGAGAGCTCTCAACCCCACAGGAAAGTTGTGTGTACTTTCGCTAAAAGAAAAAAAAAAGCAAATGCACAAATGCCAATAGCCAGAGGTCTGATTACTTATTATATCATTACCTATACGTGGTGCTTAGAATTATTTAAAGCATTTTGATCTGCTTTATTTACCGACTCAAAACTCCTTCAAACGGCTGCAAGGCTTCAGTAAATGGAACGAAGTTGCAGAGTACCTATGGACGTTTTTCAATCCAGAAATTCTGAAACCTTTTTAAGAGTGGTGCTCACTGACTAAAGTAAATATTCAAGTGAGTCCCATAGCATTGTTAATTAAAGGCATTTATAGTAAAATGCGCACTGGATTGATGTGTTTATTGAAAGGATACAGTGTTCAACTGAGAGTAGACAGGTAAAAAATGAAATGAAGATCCCGCTTTTGGAAACCATTTTAACCTTTAATACGCCACGTAATTTAATATGCCTATGCAGATAAAAATATTATATTACTTTTAATTTCTGACTATAAAAAATCTTTTTCCCTGTGGTATATAACCGCTAATTGAGAATTAATAATGGTTTAAAACGAATTTCATGATTACTTGGTTAATACGCATGCTTATAGCTTCATGCAAAAATTAATTGATTTTAGGAATTGTCATAAAATAAAATAAAAAGAAGTTTCTGTAGCACAAAAGCACAGTAATTTTATATAATAGCTGAAAAAATAAATCGGCAAATGCCTTCAGAGTTTAGACTTAAAATATTGAACTAAGGATATTGAACTAAAAAGAAACCGAGTGGTTCTGTAAATGCTTAAAAAATGTTTCACTCACTTCTCTACTCATTCTTGTACAAACAATTCTTACAAAGGCTGATTTTTCTATCTACTTTGTTGACCGAAGTAAACATATTTTGCGAAATTGGCTTATTCCATATTTCCTTTGAAGTACAAAGGAATTAGGGAATACAATAGGCTTTAAATGATAGTCAAATATTTCAATACTCGGTCGCTATGGAATGGCTTTGGCATTCCGTTCTCTTTGCATGACCAGGAGAGAGGGAAACATACCGGCTTGAGAAAAGTATACAGGTAGGAAAATTGAAACGAATGACAGGAAATGTCTCGGAAATAATTAGCTTCACAAAACCAAATAACTAAAAATAAATTAAGTATTGAACGAGATCCATACTGTAATGTAGATTTTTTTCTATCTCTTACGGTTTAGCAATTACGCGAAACTTATTGAAAGTGTGGTGCAGTTTATAGGCTATTTTAAAAAAGTCAACATATATATTTCATTTGTCTTGAAAGTATCTTAAACACATGGTAATTTAATCAAAACTGTTAAAGCCACTTTTAAGAAAATAAACATTTTCTATGACAAGGGTAGCTCAGAATGGGTCATTTTGTTTAAAACTACGTGTTGCATTGTTGAAAGATGTGGAAGTAACAAAGTTTGGTATTTAAAAATCATTTTGTTTTTTGAATTAACTCTGTACAGACTGATATATTGCCACATAAGACGACAACAACAACAACAACAACAACAATAATAATAATAATAATAATAATAATAATAATAATAATAATAATAATAATAATAATAATAATAATAATAATAATAATAATAATAAACGTGTTTAGAGGGGGAATTTCTTAATGAAAGCAAAATTATGATAAAAAGGAATGCTATAGCTGTATTGATATAAAAGAAGCCGTTATAACGTGAGATAGGAAGGTTACCTTCAAAATAACAGCAGCACACCACCAAATTTTGAATGTACTTTGATAACGTCCAGAGTCAGACTGAAGGCGCCCGTGACATTGTGCCTTACTTTATAGGTGTGTGACGCAGTTGAAGAATTCGTAGTAATGTGTGGAATATCACCATTCCACCACAGAACTAAGAATTGTTTCATACTGTGCAGGAAACGGAAGAACCAGAGAGAATGGGAATTCGCTGGAGATAAGGGAAGGTGGGTGCGTGAGAAGGCAGGTCTCTTCGTTGGCCATTGCGAGTTTGTAGGTCTTCAAAACGTACTGCGTTTGTTAAATTATGTCCCTTCAAGCGATTTACAGTTCACAGACGTGTAGCTCTTTTCTTGCCTATATGTAAACATGTAGTTGATTCATACAAGAGGCGCCACAGAAGTTCTCATAGCAAAGAAAATAATAAAGATTGCGGAAACGAAAGGCATTAATCATAGTAGATGTTGTTGGAATAGAGCAGAGAGTTTCATCATAAACTTGAATCCATTCCATTGTTGAATCCTGTTTGTTACACAGGAATTTTATTGAACATTATATTGTGGGTGCACGTAATATGTAAGTGCGTAGAATTGCGTGTAGTGATAGTTCAATCGGTTGAAGCTGAAATAAGCTTCGTCTTTGAATAGGGAAACTAAAATGTATTATTTGTATGTTTGTTTGGGATTAATGACCATTTAAGACGTCATGTTTTTATTAAATTCACGCGCACGCACACACACACACACACACACACACACACACACACACACACACACACACACACACACACACACACACACACACACACACACACACACACACACACCCCACATACTTCTCTCTCACTCATACTTTCGGACTCTAAAGAAGGATGAAGAATAATCATCGTTAAAGAAAAATGCCCATTCTCTATCCGGGAATCGAACCTCTGGACTTGGAAACTAGCTGCTAATCATTAGGCTACAGAGGCACTCTAATCAGGATTTTGTATATGTGTTTTGTTCATGTTTTACAGTCTTCAAATGTAATTGTGGTCTACATAAAACCAAAGCTAAATATTGGATAGAACGGTAAAAAGTCATTGCAAGTCGTCCATTTAGTGTCAGCCTGAATTACAACGAATTGAATTACGGTTGTTCTGTTGAATGTTTCAGGTTAAGGGAAAATTTTAATGACATCGGGCATTAAGCCCTTGATAACATGTGCTGTGCTATTTTAAACCGTGGTCAAATAATAACATTTTTACAAGGCGTATAGCTAATTTGTCATTTCCTTAGGCGCATTGAAATTGTATCTTCATTTACAAGGTGACCAGCAAGCAAAAGTATTTAGTTCAAACCCTTGCAGAGGGAAGATATTACATTTCAGTAATGTACTCTGTGTTTGCGCGCGCACGTTTTTATTTAAAAATAGGAAAGAAACTAATCTAGCTAGGCTATGATCATCTAAGACTAAGGTGTGCTTAAATGCTTATAATAGAACTTTACAATAAATTGATTTCAAATGTTATTACCGTTACGTATCTGCCTTATGGCGAACAAATACGGGCGTTTATATTAATCCGATATTTAGGTAGAGGTATTCAAAAGAACATTGATAAAAGGCTTTATTCATTGTATTTGGCTGGATTTGCTAAATTAAGTCTTAAAAATAGCCAAAAATATATTAATTAATGTTTCAGTTTTTCTTTATTCATATGAAATGTGAACATTCAGAGGAATTTGGAGAGTTGATTTCATTTTTATTGACATTTAGGAAAATGTTTCTGTACCTATCAAGCATAAAAGAACCACAGTGTAGCTTTAATTAATTTAGTTGATAAGAGAAACATTAGCTGTACCCATACATCATTTTCTATTTCACTAACTTTACCCTAAAGTTCACCAGGTTGATAAGTTTTGTCAGTATTTCTACAGCTTTCAAGAAATGCCATTGTGTATTAAGCCGTTCATGAATAATTTCTAGTGTAAGATTGAAAAATATTCAGCAGATGCCACTAAAAATAGTCTGAATCGTACATATTTTGGCAGACATAGGCATCCATAAAAAGTCTACTAGATTTATTCGTAATCGAACTGAAACACTAAAATATCATAGAAAGTATTGTCACCCAATTATCGGGAAGCACCACAAACAACAGCTGAGAAGGGACCGGAGGCCACGCCACACTCACTCATTTGTCTCCTGTCACTAACTGAAGGGATGGTTAGGAGAGGGATGGCGGGCCCCTGAGCCGTCTCTTTACCCTTCTCCTAGGTTCTGGAAATTACGGGACATTCAATCTAATCGAGAACCTTCCAGATCGGCAAGCGGACCCTATATAAGCAACACGTCGTGCAAGAGGAGTCAGACAGTTAGTCAGAGTTCTTGGTGTAAGAATGCAGTGCTAGTGTACGACGAGAAGACTGTGTGAGAGCATCGGAAGATTGTACGTAATTACGAGTGCAAGTGAAATTGTAACGGACGAACTGGTGAATCGTAATTGTGTGCATTACGTAATTCTGTGTAATTGGCAAGAGTTTAACTGTAAGTCGGTGGAAATAAAGAACATTTTTGAGTGGTGAAATTTGACTTTTCATTTCACGAGCCCACAAAGTCACAGTATTATTGGTAGATACTGCTCGTCTATAACTTGGCGTAAACACAGGGACAGTTGTTACTTTAACACATGCATAAATAACTATTTGGAATATTCATTGATAAATATTATAGCATGACATCAAATATCCCCAGTAAGAAAGTAGAAAAGTGATAAACCATAAGGTGCTCGTATCTATCAGAAAAAAGTGGAGAAAGGGCATTCTTGTTCTGTAACTCAGGGAGTTTGAGAGTCCGACAAACATACAAAGAAGGAATTGTGTCTGCTAGATAAGCCTCAGTCGGATTTACGATGGAAAAACAGGAATCAGTTGCAGACAAAACAAGAAGTTTTCTTTCTCTCTCACATGGGTTCATAAGGTAAAGAAAGTTTTATGTTAGATCCAAAACTACGTATCGATATTTCATTGAAAATTCCCCCAAATCCAGAAGAAAGAAAAGTTTTAAGAGATTGGCAGTGTCAAAACAAAGAACCCTTTAAATGGAAATTGTTCAGTTTTTTATTTGCTCAAGAATTGTTCTAAGGACTTGAAAATGCTTAACAGAGTGATGCGCTGATGACTTAATTACATACCTGGACTATATATATACTCGAGGGTATCTACCAGGGCAGATACTCACAGAGTGAAGACTGAGCCCCCCTTCTAATGACCAGGGAGTTACCGAGCTGTCCTAAAAGGGCGCCCGACACCTCCGTGGGGCTTTCCATAGGGCAAGACCTAGAGACTAACAAGGCCTCCCCCCATCTGGTCCTGTGCACACAAGACGGGATGGAAGCGGATACGCCACTTACGCACGTCAACTCCAAAATGGAAAGGCTACCGATATGACCTCGGTGGGGCCGCCTGGTGATCTAGCATACTTTCTACTAGCTATGCTGGCTAGTACGCGGGAATATTAATGGCTACCCCCAACCCCGTCCGGAGACGTACCCGATCTCCCACGGGTATCGGGAACCACTGCCACCTCGAGTCCAACCCAATCCGAACAGCTCCCAAAGAGAGGGGCTCGAATGTTCGGCCCGAGGTTGCTCTAGTAACGACAGAGGTACGACGAGTGCTAGGGGTCCGCAGCGCCCGCACCATGGCAGCTGAAGGAGACGGATCCCCTCCCCTACGGGAACTCCTATATAGATAGCGTATAAATACCTTTTTAATCTTATTTAAATTTTTCTGGTTTGGAAACTTCAAAAGGAAGCTCGGCAGTTCTGGCGGCAAGAGAAATGTCTTTTTTTCCCCTCCATTCTTTTTATTTATCTGAGGTATATCATGTAGAGATAGTGAGCGCATTCGTAGACTCCTCGTATACATTTGCTGAAAGTTTGATGTGTTAGGTAAAACGCAAGAACGGATACGGTATCGAAAGATAACTCATGTAAAATGTTTTCATTGTCAATACATGTTTTCCTCCCATTTATATCCCGCCTTTAACTGCAATGGTCATATCGGCAGCCGTTCTCCTTTGGAACATAACGAAGGTGTTAACTCGTATTCGTTGGGTTTTGATCATTCGATGACGTACACATTCGCACTCTCATTCATACTTCCAGACTCTGGGGAAGATGAGGAATTATCTTGGTCGGAGAAAAATTCCCACCCCCACCGCCGGGAATCGAGCCCGGGACCCCTAGCACGGCAGGCAGGTTCTCTACCGACTGAGCTATGGGGCCAGCCAAATACAATTTTAATGAGAAAAAAAAAACAGAACAATGGGTGAAAGCGGAAATTTTTTTAGAAACGATTAGGAAGTTAGAAAAGGAAAATAAAAAAGATGAACAACCGGAAGATAGCAGAAATTACACAGTGATAACGCTGCTTTAACAGAAACATGTGGAAAAGAGCAGTAATGGGAGACGATGGGAAGAAAAAGCAACAGGAGTAGATAAGCAAAGAACAAGGGGAGGGGAAGTATTTCGAAGGTAGAAAAACAAAAGAGTTGATGCAAGCAGAGTTTGTCCGGAAGTCGATACTAGATTGCCAGATGGAGGAAGTTGAGTTCAGGACACGTGCTCTTTAACTCGTCAAGTGATATGAAACACCATCTTTGACGTAATTGGAGAACCCACTTGATTACTCATTCAGGATTACGCCAACATGACCTATTTTGGTATACTGAAATATAATCGTATTTCATAGCAAGACAAAAAGATGAGCTTATGAATGCGTATATAACTAAGTTGTAAAATTCAAGGTTTAGATTCGGGGGGGGGGGGGTGGAGGTATGATGAAACCTGTGGAATTTGATGAAAGATAAAAAATACGTTAAGCTGGTGTTCATTCTATTTGCTATATGGTTCTGTAATATTCATCCTAAATATGTACCCAAGTTTCTGTAATCTTAAATTTCATACAGACGTTATCTAAATTGTGTGTAAGGTAACAGTAAGAATTCGTCACCAGCAGTAGAAATAAAACATTAAAAGTTTGCAACGTTATGAAACGTAGTATTTAAATTCGATTTTCGGTCATAGAGAGGATAAAGAAAATGATAGATCAAATTGAGGGGGGAAAACGTATAAAATAGTAGGAATAGGTTAAGGAAAGTGTTGAAGAAGAAATTGCAGTCCTCAAGAAAAAAAGTAATGTGTATACTGTGTCTTTTACATTTTTAGGATTATTCAAGCTCAGAACACTTGGGATGAAATTGGGCTACCAAAGAAGAAATCGGAATAAGTTCTTCTAGGAATGGGAGGAAAAAGAGAGTTTAGAAACGTGGATGGAAAATTAATAAAATGCCGAAGAGTAACTGCAACAATAGAAAATGAACAATGGGTTTAAAGGCATAATGACGACGACGATGAGGAGGGTGACTTTAGCGGCAGCAGAGCACTACGATGCCCGAATTTAACTGGAATCTTGAGTTAACCTCGAACAGCAAATAACTAATGCACTTGTACCAATAATTCATTACTTAGATTTGTTGAGAGAGAGAGAGTTATCGCGAGACTGTATATCATACATCACTAAAATACATCCTTGTATAACAGTTGTGACTTTTTCGAAGATTTGAAAGAAGGCACTGGAGAAATGGCATCTTTTACATGCATGTATTGCACGCGACATGAAAGTAGTTTTTCCTTAAACATTTTGAAAATTAACGATATTTTTGTTCAGTTAGACCCTTGTATAATAAAAAGGTGGGTATGTCACGCCATTTTGGTATACCAGGGATCGAGGTATTGTGGTTCATTTTTAAAAGGTGAAATAGAATCTTTATTCTAAAGAGATATTTTGTAATTGATGGATGCTTTCTTATCTAATTTAGATTAACTAATTAATCTAAGTGCCCTCCTCGGTAGCGTAGATGGTGGCTTGTCTGCCTCACGTTCAAGAGGTCCCGAGCTCGAATCTCGGTCAGGGTGAGTTACCTGGATAAGGGTTTTCCGGGGGTTTCCCTTATCCTAAAAGACGAATGTCGGGTAACTCTGGGCTCCATGGACCCTGGACTCATTTGAGCATCATTTCACCCCATTCATTCACCGTCCGATATGACTTAACGTTGGAGAACTTAAATTACAAAAAAAAAAAAAAAAAAAAATTAATATAATTAACTAATTCGTTTAATCTGATTTAATTAGATTAATTATACCGAATTTGAACACAGATTGCGAGAGGTCTTAGAACGGTCAGTGGTTATAAACATAGACTTGAAGTAAAATAAGCAGCTTAAGAACTAAGAAACTAAAAGACAGGAGATGCTCAGAACTAGGGAAAAATAGAGGTAGAAAATAATAAAAAGTGATGCCAGTATGCGAGTGTCAGTGGCCATTGTTCTCCCGCGGGGAACAGACATTGAATCATGCTACATTACACTTTTTAATATTTCTGTCCTCGTTCTACAGGAGGAATTTCTTTTCCAGCCTTTACATCACAGATGTTCAAAACGGCAGTTAGAAATATGTTATGCATGTTTTAGAGCGTGAACCGCGGTACAATTTTTGCTAAATTTCGCTTCTTTTTATTTATTTTCGTGTCGTAACATGGAACATTATTGTTGAACTGTTAAGCTGGGATTACGATGAACTTTACGTACGATGACGGAATGTGACAATAAAAATGGCGCTAAACTGAAGCTCTCTTTTTGGATGCATTTAACGTACGTAACAGAAGTGATCCATGTTGGTAGTTGGTTTTGTTACCGCATGCTACTTGCATCATGCCGATTGGTTCAAGTTAGTCAAGTGACGTCCTGCTTATAACGTAATGGAAGGAAAAGTTTGGCATTGACAAACAGTTATGGTAAGTTAACCATCAACCGCAACGTTTAATACAATCTGTTAGACTGTCACGTTACGTTAAGTTCACTGTATCCTGGCTTTAGCCACTACAAGCAAACAAAAAAGTATTTAAATCTTTGCTAATCCGACATTTTTTTAAAGTTAGAAAAACTGTATTGCACTAACGTATATTTATATGTATGTATATATATCTACTCGCTCATGTACAAACTATTTTTACAGATGCCTATTCTTCAGTCTGACTGTATATTAAACCAAATAAATACTCTCACTTTTTTCTCGGGCAGCCAGCCAGTTGAAAAGATGATTAGATATCAACGTTTCGGGGGTGTACAACTCTCCCATCATCAGGATATTTATAAAATATTATAACCACAAATGAAATACTGAATATAACACAAATATAAACAAAGACAAAACACCATCAAAAATCGCATTACTGAACAAAAGAATGTTTTCAGTAAATTGAATGCCAGGTCAGGAGATGGCGTGAGTATAGAACATTGTGTCAAAGAAACGTAACTACTTAACTTGATTATCAAGCTGTGTTGATCTTTGTTTCTTAATTCGATTTCTATTTTAAGGCCGGTTTCCAGGAGGAGCTGAACTGAAATCCAGCATCATGATTAAGCGTGCTCCTTTCAGAGGAAATCGCCAAAACCTCCTTAATTCTCCTCTCCCAGTAACTGTTGCATTTTGCCAAGATGGTCGTCTCCCGAAAATTGGCTCTATGGTCGTACCAAGTTCCGCGAGTGTACCGCATTCCCTGTGAATGTGGAACACCGTATATAGGACAAACCAGAAGGACCATCGCTACTAGAATAATCGAACATGAGCGGAGCATTCGTTTAATGCAACCTGAGAAGTCTGGGCTGGCAGAACATTGTTTTGATAAGGGCCATAGAGCTAGTTTTCGGGAGACGATCATCTTAGCAAAATACAACAGTTACTGGGAAAGAAGAATTAAGGAGGCTTTGGCGATTTCCTCTGAAAGGAGCACGCTTAATCGTGATGCTGGATAACAGTTCAGCTCCTCTTGGATACCGGCCTTAAAATGGAAATCCGTCGAATTAAGAAACAAAGATCAATACAGCTTGATAATCAAGTTAAGTAGTTACGTTTCTTTGACACAATTTTCTATACTTACGCCATCTCCTGACCTGGCACTTAATTTGAAAACAGTCTTTTGTTCAGTAATGCGAATTTTGATGGTGTTTTGTCTTTGTTTATATTTGTGTTATATCCAGTATTTCATTTGAGGTTATAACATTTTATAAATATGCTGATGATGGGAGAGATGCACACTCCCGAAACGTTGATATTGTCACCAGAACGTCGGAATTCCCGATTGAACCGCTGGCAGTAGTGCCAGACGGGAAGCATTCAGACCACGCCTACCCATTTGTCTCGCGTCACTCACTGAAGGGATGATTAGGAGAGCGGCATGAGCCTTGTACCGTCTCTTTCCCCTCCCACCAGACGTCTGGAAACTTCGGAATAATTGTGCGCGCCGCGAACCTGGGGGTGTGCAGTTATTACCGACGCTTCATAAAGGGGTTCTCTAACATCCGCCAAACCCCTCACCCGCCTGACAGAGGAGCACCGGCCTTATGTTTGGACGGAGGACGTCGAAGACGCTTTCCAGCATCTGAAGAAGACCCTGTGCAGTGCTCCAATTTTGGGCTTCCCACAACCGGGTGGCGCCTTCATTGTGGACACCGACGCCAGCGACCATTGCATTGGAGGTGTCCTATCGCAGATCCAGGACGGCCATGAGCGGGTGATAGCCTACTACAGCAAGACGCTATCCAAGGCAGAGAACTACTGCGTCACCCGACGAGAGTTACTGGCGGTAGTAAAGACATTGGAGCACTTGCACAAGTACCTGTAAGGTCAGCCATTCCGCCCTAACCTGGCTATTGAGCTTTAGGAACCTGGAAGGCCAGACAGCACGTTGGGTCCAGAGGCTGCAGGATTACGACTTCACCTCTGAACATCTTAGAGGGAGGAGCCACGGCAACGCAGACGCCATGTCCGGAAGACCCTGCCCAGAAGAGTGCGGCCAATGCACAAGAGTGGAAGAGAAGGAGCGTGCCGCAGCTGTCTGAGTGGTTACGGCAGTGCCTGCGGATGGCTGGGATAGCGCAGGCCTGAGGAGGGAGCAGCTGGCGGACGCAGACTTGGGACCACTCTTGAGAGAAGTGGAGTCAGGGACAAGACCAACCTGGGAGAACACCGCACAGATGAGCGCCACCTACAAGTCGTACTGAGCCCAATGGGACTCGTTGAAGACCAGAGAGGGCGTGTTGTTCCGGGTATGGGAATCACCCGATGGGAAGACGCGAAAAGAACAGTTGTTACCTCCCCGGAGTAAGGTGCCGGAAGTCTTGGAGGAAGTGCACGCCGGTACTTCAGGAGGACACCTGGGAGCGAACCGAACGATTGAAAAACTACGGCAGCGCTACTACTGGCTGAGGCTCCGAGCAGACGCTGAGAGATGGTGCCGTCAGTGTCACGTGTGCGCGGCTAGTCTCGACCCCCAGACTAGGAGCCGGGGTCGCATGCAGTAGTACAACGTCGGAGCGCCATTCGAACGGATCGCCGTTGACATTGCTGACTTTGCTGGACCGTTCCCAGTATCCGGCCGAGGCAACAAGTACCTGATGGTGGTTGTGGACTACTTCACTAAGTGGCAGGAGGTGTATGCCATCCCGAACCAAGAGGCAAAGACAATCACAGACTGCCTCGTGGAGCAAGTGTTCTGCCGATTTGGGGTGCCGTTGGAGCTGCACAGCGACCAGGGTACCGATTTTGAGTCCAACCTGATGAAGGAGGCACCAGAAGGACTTGGGGTTAACAAGGCCCGCACAACACCTCTACATCCCCAGTCGGATGGCATGGTCGTAAGGTACATCAAGACCTTAGAGGAACATGTGAGGAAGGTCGTGGCCAGCCATCAGCAAGACTGGGACATCAAGGTGCCACTGTTCTTGCTGGCCTACCGCTCGTCAACACACGACACCACGGGGATGACGCCAGCCAGCGTAATGTTCGGCCGAGAGTTACGCCTCCCTTGTGACCTGGCTTTTGGAAGCCCTCCGGAAGTGAAACAGCCAGTGAACGAGTATGTGGAGAAACTGGTGGACTATCTCCACGACATGCACGAGATGGCTCGCCAGAACATACAGAAGGTGAGCGACCGCATGAAGACGCGGTATGACAGGAAAGCCAACAGCCAAGGGTTCCAGCAAGGTGACCTGGTCTGGTTATACCGCCCTACCCGGACCAAGAAACGCTGCCCGAAGCTCCAGCAGCCTTGGCAAGGACCGTACCGGGTGGTGAAGAGGATTAACGACGTGGTCTACCGCATTCAGAAGGTTCCCCAAGGGAAGATGGTGGTACACCTGGATCGCCTGGCACGCTACGATGGTGTTGTTCGGGACGACCAACTTTCAGGAGGGAGCAGTGTCACCCGAACGTCGGAATTCCCGATAGCACCGGCCGGCAGTAGGGCCAGACGGGAAGAATTCAGACCTCGCCTACCCATTTGCCTCGTGTCACTAACTGAAGGGATGATTAGGAGAGCGGCACGAGCCCTGTACCGTCTCTTTCCCCTCCCACCAGACGTCTGGAAACTTCGGGATAATTGTGCGCGCCGCGAACCTTCCAGAAACGGCGATCTTCACTATATAAGGCCTGTAGTTGGCGAATCAGCTGAGTTCTTGGCGAGCAGCTGTGAGGAGCGCCGAGTGAGCAAACGGACTGGAAGACGTTGTACGTGTATCAGAGAAGTTGTAGGTGATTGTGAGCGTGGAATGGACCTGTGACAGACGAACTGGTGAATTATAATTGTGTGCGCTAAGTAATTCTATGTAATCGGCAAGTGTTCCAACTGTAATTCGGTGGAAATAAAGAACATTTTGAGTTTGGACTTTTAATTTCACGAACCCATAAAATCACAATATCTAATCATCTTTTCACCTGGCTGGCTGTCCGGGAAGAACGTGAGCGTATTCGTCGCCGCGAAAGCTTCAGATCTCATTTTTCAAATAAATATTTGTATAAATTGCTTTACTACATATTTCCTTCTAATGGAAATGAAGGAATACAGTCAAACATTTTAAGATCTGGTCGCTTTGTGAAGGCTTTGAACATGCATCTTATATGCATGACCAGGAGAGAGAGAAATGAGTGTTTCCTATTTGAGAAAAGTATAAATATTTGAAAATACAGTAACAAGGAATATCTCGGAAATGCTTATTTAATTCCCCCAAATCTGCTTGGCATTAATCATGTTCTTTAATAAGATATACATTTATGCATAATAATATTTTTATGTATCTCTTACAGTTTACTGCAAAAGTCATTCAGAATGAAGGGGACTTTTGACGCTATTCGCAGAAAATTTAATGTATATGTACTTATATTTCATTCTGCATGAGTGTCATATACACAATTTAATCAGACTCGTTAGAGCCATTATTGACAATATAAAGAACCTTTGAATTTTTTTTTCCATGTAAAGTATTTTGGAATGGGGAATTTCGTTTTTAATCATCATATCGCATCCTAGTAAGATGCTGAACTTACTTTGCATAAGTACTTAGTAAAGAAGGTATAATGAATAATGGCCTCTCATTTCGAAAAGTGTAAGTCGGAGCTTTCCAAACTGGGTGCTGCATAATAGCATTAAGGGTGTTGCGAGACTAGTAACTTCAGAATGTATCATTTAAAAAATGATGAAATTGTGATAACATAATACAAAACATCAGAATAATTACACTAGGGAACACGTTTTTTGTACCCGAAACAAAATAGGCTAATTCTTATGCAAAATGAATCGCTGATTCCAAAAATGCCTCTGAAAATGCTGTATCACGTAACGTTTTTGAGATATTCTTATTATTTTATAAAAATTACAGAAATTAGGTATGATACCAAGTCATATTGACTTAATTTAAAATAATAGCCATTTTATTATTAAATAATATTTTATACCTGTAAAGAATATGAATAATATTCGAAATAACTACAACAAATTTTCCATCATGTAAGATTTATCAGTAAAATTAATTCTAGAGTCTACTATAAAAGTTGTATTTACATGGGTGTGCCCAACTCAAAATAAATTAAGTTGACATAAACTACTGATGCAGGATTTCATAACTTATCATGAAGACCTAAATACATCTTATTTTGTTTTCTCTAATGGAAAAGATTCCTATCTTGAGCCCTTAGGTTCAGAGATAACATCCCTTTATCACGCTGCTCTCCTCCTGAGTAAATAAACAGATGTGTTAGCTTGAGTGCCCCTCTGGGTGGTCTGGATTTTATCTGTGTTGGATTTTTCTTTCAGTTCATATTCAGCTGTGAAAGTTTATTCGCAGTGCTAATAAAAGGTTAGATATGAATAAGAGCAGGCGTAGGAAATGTACTAATTATCCAAATAACTTTTGTTATGTGAGTAGACAATTCACCCCTAAATCACAACGAAAAAAAAATAACAAGTATTACTAAAACAGCATACTCATTATACTTTGGTTGTGCCCTTGGTGATCAAGATAAGGATTTTTCTCCCCACGTTTGCTGCATATCGTGCAAAACTGGTCTTAATCAATGGCTAAACGGTAAACGCAAATCTATGCCTTTTGCTGTGCCTATGGTGTGGAGAGAACAATCTAACCATTTAAATGACTGCTATTTTTAATACAAATTTTACAGGTGTTTTTAGAAAAAAAAAGTCGAGTGTCAAATATCCAAGTGTTCTATCAGCAATAAGACCAGTACCTCATAGTGAAGATCTTCCGGTGCCTGATCCTCCGAAAGCATGGGTTGAAGAATATGATGGATCAAGTTCAAATCATGATGTAGATGACAGTGAACCCATCAGTATCCCAAGACCCTACATATCAATGTGAACGAAGTGAAGAAAGACATTTTGTTTCCCAAGAAGAACTAAGCGATCTTATTCGTGATTTGAAACTAGGTAAAAAGGAGTCAGAATTACTGGGTTCCAGGCTACAGCAGTGGAATTTCCTGGCAAAAGAGACTAAAATAACATTTTACCGATCTCGACATAAACAGTATTCACAGTATTTCACAACGAAAGACAACATGTGTTTCTGTGTTAATGTTAATGGTTTAATGAAGGAATTGGGTACAGAGCATTGTGTCGAAGATTGGCGCCTCTTTATTGACTCTTCTAAATACAGCTTAAAGGCAGTGTTGCTTCATAATGGCAACTTACTACCTTCAATACCTTTATTTCATGCCATACGAATGAAGGAGATATATGATTCCATGTCCATCAGTTTAGATGCTATTACTTATCAAAACCATGGTTGGGAAATTTGTAGTGACCTCAAGGTAGTTAGTTGCATTGCTAACGGGATTGCAGGGAGGTTTCACAAAATATTGCTGTTTTTTGTGCTTATAGGACAGTAGGGCAACTGACAAGCATTTTATAGTGAAAGAATGGGGGAAAAGGGAAGACCATACTCCTGGAGCAAGCAGTGTTAAGTATGTGCCTCTAGTAGACCCACACAAAGTTATTCTCCCCCCCCCCCCCCCCACTTCACATTAAGCTCGGGTTAATGAAGAATTTTGTTAAACGTTTGGACAAAAGTGAAAGTGCATTTTGGTATTTAAGAAGTTTCTTTCCCAAAATAAGTGAATCTAAATTGAAGGAAGGTATATTTATCGGTCCTCAAATAAGACTACTTCTTAAAGACAGTGTTTTTGAATCAAATCTTAAACGTGTTGAACTGGCAGCATGGAAATCATTTAAATCAGTGGTGGAAGGCTTCCTGGGCAATAATAAAGAAGAAAATTATGAAACTTTAGTCTCAGAACTATTAAGGAGCTACAAAGAAATGGGTTGCTGTATGTCACTTAAAATCCACTTTTTGCACTCTCACCTGGATAGTTTCCCTACAAACCTAGGAGCTGTAAGTGATGAGCAAGGTGAGCGTTTTCACCAGGACATTTCTGAGATGGAAAGACGTTACCAGGGTCGCTGGGATTCAGCCATGTTGGGAGACTATTGTTGGTTCCTCAAAAGGGAGAGTACATATCAATATAAAAAAAATCAACAGTGAAACACTTCTGAGAAAATTCAGGTATATGGTTTTCATCATTATCTTGTGTTTATTTATTTTAATAATAATAATAATAATAATAATAATAATAATAATAATAATAATAATAATAATAATAATAATAATAATAATAATAATAATAATAATAATTAATAATTATTATTATCTTCAATGTTATTTGGCAATAAAATACCTATTATTTTCAATTAATCAAATATGAGTTATCACATCGCATTTCTGTAAGTTTTCATAAAAAATTATGAATACCTAAAAAACGTTACGTGATACAGCATTTTGAGGGGCATTTTTGGAATCAGCAGATCAGTTTACATAAGAATTTGCCTATTTTGTTTCGGGTATATGAAAATAATTTTTTTTTTGTTCCCCAGTGTTATAGATCACAAGTTAAATTAGTCTAGTGATGGTAGTATTTGAATGCGAAATGTTGAGTATTCGATTCCTGGATATTCTTGAGAAGTTATGGAATCTGGAATACTGTATTCAAATCCTTCACTCTGAGGATGCAAGTACAGTAAACTGAATCAAGATCTCGATTCATGTATAGGCTTCATTTTACCGACAGTATAGAAAACATGCTACACCTAGCCAGTATGAAACTGGGTATATCGTATAATGAATATACTAGATAATATTCTTTGTGCATAATGAACTTCTGTTCATCTCAAAGCTAACGAATATTTCCCAAATATTTATGTTACCTAAGTGATCATGATATTTTTGTTACTAAATCATGGAATAACAGAATGTGCATTATACTTTCAGTAAACTACAACGAATAAACAACATTGTTATAAATTCGGCATCAAATTCATGTAATGTTGACATTGATTTTCAAGTACAACTTATCACATAAAATGGAGTATATATAATAAATTCCCCTTATGTTGGCTTATCTTATAAATATAATGCATTACTGTCCTAAAGCTTAACTCGTGATAATAAAATCATTAACATGCATAAGCAAGTGGTCAATAATGAGCTTTTGAATATAACACTTGCCTTTTCCATGTATACTTTGAATTCTCTATTCAATAACAACCATGTGAGAACTGTAGAGCATCGCTCCAGTGACAATATTGTAGTAACCAAGAAGTTGCATTCATATTACTACAGTGGCAATAGTGAGTGAGTGTAGGTAGTATTTGAGAATCTGCACTTGAATGTAAGTTGCAGTTCTTAAAAATATTTGAATACAGCGTATCAGATTCTTAAAAACATTCCATTTTGCTTATCACTAAAGATCAATAAGTTGATTTCCACTACTTTCTGTATGAAACTTCCAATTATGGTTCCAGCTGTTGAAGCAATTGTTAAATTCTGCAAAGATTGGAGGCTGAAAATAAACAGAAACCGAAAGTCATGATCTTTAAGAAAGGATGTAAACTAATACAAACACGAAAAATGTTATTGGGAAGGAACGAGTGTATCTACTTAAGAATAAGGCTCAATAGCAAAGAGAGAAAAGTATTAAAGTAAAGAAAAAAAAGTATTAACATAGAGGAAACAACACAGGCAAACAGAGCATGTGTGAGAAAATTACCAGAAATGCAAATTACGTGGATAGAAAGGACTTAGAGCACTGTGGTAGAGGCAAGGAAGTTTTATGCAGCAGAGATATGGAGGCTGGGAAAATGTAGAAACAATACACCTGATTTTTTTTTTTAACTCTGGGGATATCAAACAGTTCACCAAATGGAGTAGCACAAGCAGAATTAGGGAGAATGGGAGTACATGGTAAAACGGTAGAAAGAGCGATCAAATACTGGTTCAGAATCAGTCTGTTACAGAAAAATTATATACTAAAACAATGTATGGTTTCATAGGAAAGCATAGGAAAAAAGAAACTTGGATGCATAAGATACAGGTATATTAGAAGTAGGAATGGGGGAAATATGAGCAGGAACAAGCAATAAAAGGTTTCTGGAAAGAAATTAGAACAAGAGTCGAGGATGCAAGACATTTTAATGAAACAAGCAGTTTTAATGAAAGAAGATGACGCGTAAACCACAGGTTTCCGATATTAGAATGTAAGAGAGGGATGATAAAAATATAGAAATTATTAATAAGCAATTGGGAATATATGGTATTAGAAATAACGTCAAAAGGAATATTTTAACAGGAATAACGTGTAAAACGAAATAAATATAGGGAAAAAGTTGCCGTAAGTTAGAACAGACAGACGGGACCGGATACGTAAACAATAGGTCAATACAGGCTAAAATTCCTCTGACAGCACGGAGCCAGAAACAATGCCAAGTTTTGAGGAAAATATTTAGAGGCAGGCTTGACGCCAAGGGGTCATACAACCCTAGGTAGTGGACCCATGACTGCTGCATAGGTGAATGTGAATGGAAGTGTCCAATAAGGTAAAATCGTAGAAATAAACTATCCCAATAAAATGCAGCGTAAACCACGTGATAGGCGTGAAATAGAGAATAAATAGAAAAGGGGTGGAGATAAACAAACCTAGGAAAGAAGCCGAGAGTAGGGCAAAGTAGAATGCGTCACTCTGGTGTTTACAACGAAAGGGAGAAGACGCGTTATTTTAATATCTGATGGAGAGCAGGTAGCGAAGTTATATTTTGAACGTGGTATGATTAAGTATTATCGAGGAGGCAAGGCGACGCAATGAGATTGATAGCAAGTGAGAAAAATAAGAGAAATTCTACAAGTAGTATATGTGGGAATAAACAAGGCAGGAAATTGAA